>JARQOD010008933.1:0-33527 GCA_033576555.1 Oophaga sylvatica
GGGTTTGTTGGGGGTTTGGGTTATGATTAGGGTTTTATTTGGTTAGGGTGTGAGGGGGGTTGGTTGGGTTAGGGGTGGTTGGGGTTAGTGTTGGAGTTAGAATTAGGGGTTTCCCCCCATTTAGGCACTCAGGGGTCTCCTACGCGACATGGGGCCACCATGATTCCTGCAATTTGCGTTCAAAAAGTCAAACAGTGCTCCCCCTTTTTCCAACCCCGCCTTATGCCCAAACAGTGGTTTTTCCCCACATATGAGGATGGTACCGGGAAAATTGCCAACAACTTTGGGGGTTTAAAATTTTCCCCGTTAAAAATTGGAAAAAAATTGGGGACTAAAAATTTTTTTGGGAAAAAAAAAGATTTTTTTTTTTTTTCACGGCTTGCGTTTTTAAAAATCTGTGAAGGACTTGGGGGTTCAAAGTCTTTTCACAATCTATAGAGTTTCCTTGGGGGGCGTTTCCAAAATGGGGGTTTTCCCCCTTTGGGGATTTCTACTTTTAGGCACATCGGGGGCTCTGCAAACGTAAATGACGCCCGAAGCATTCCATCAATGGGGTTTCAAAACGTCACTATTCCCATCCAGCCCCACGTGTGCCCCCACAGTATTTTCTCCCCATAGGGGTTCAGCATACCAGGGGAAATTTTGGCAAAATTTTTGGGGTTTTTTTAATTTTTTTGTTACCCTTGGGAAAATAAAAAATTTTTTGGGTTTAAAAAACCCCATTGTGGGGAAAAAAAAAAAAATTTTTTTTTTTTCATGCCCGGGCGTATAAACTTCTTGGAGCCCCCTTTGGGGGTTTTAAAATGCTCACCAACAGCAGATAAATTCTCTGTGGGGTCTAGTTTCCTAAATGGGGTCACTTTTGTGGGTTTTTTTTGTTTACAATAGGGGTCTCAAACGAAAAGATGCCGCAGACCCTTCCATCAATCGGCATTTTTAAAGGGCACCACACCCCCCTTTCCCAGCCCTGATGTGCCCAAAAATGGTTCCCCCCCCAAAGGGGAAAGCGACTCAGGACAAACCCCAACAACAACTTTTGGGGCCAATTTTCCCCTTTCCATTGTAAAAAAAAAAATATGGGCTAAAAAATCTTTTTTGAGAAAAAAAAAGATTTTTTATTTTCACGGCTCGGTTATAAAAAACTGTGAAGCACCCCGGGGGGTTTAAAAAATTTACTATCAACAGATAATTCCTTGGGCGTCTAGTTTCCAAAATGGGGTCACTTTTGGGGGAGCTCCAATGTTTAGGCACACGGCTCTCCAAATGCGACATTTTAATCGCTAAATATTCACATATTTTCCTTCAAAAAGTCAAATGGGTCCTTCCCTTTTGAGCCCTGCCGGCGCCCAAAAGTGGTTTAAGACCCATTGAGGTATCATGTATCAGGAAATTTTCCCCAAAAAAATTTTAGGTCCAATTTATACTGTTCCCATGTGAAAAGAAAAAAAGAAGCTAAAAAAAATTTTTTTTAAAAAAAAATACTTTTTTTTTTCGGATCAATTTTGTGAAGCACCTGGGGGTTCAAAAAAAGTCCTATGTCTAGATAAGTTTTCCCTTGGGGGTCTAGTTTCCAAAAGGGGGGATTTTTGGGGGGCTCCAATGTTTTTGGGACAAGGGGGTCTCCCCAAACGACAGGAAGAAAATTCCAGCAATTTTCCCTTAAAAAACAAATGGGCCTTTTCCCTTCCCCTTTAGCCCTGCCCCGGCGCCCCCAAAAATGGTTTTGACCACATAGAGGTACTGGACCAGGGGGAAAATTTCCCAAAAAATTTTAGGTCCAATTTAACTTTCCCATGGAAAAAAAAAAAACGAGGCTAAAAGAAAATTTTTTTGAAAAAAAAAAACTTTTTTTTTTGGACAATTTGTGAAGCACTGGGGGTTCAAAGTGCTCCCTATGCATCTAGAAAGTTCCTTAGGGGGTCTTTCCAAAATGGGGGTCCTTTGGGACTCCAAAATTTAGGCAAAGGGATCTCCCCAAAGGACATGGCAACCGCTAAAAATTCCACATATTTTTCCCTTCAAAAAATCAAATGGGCCCCTCTTTTGAGCCCGCCATGCGCCCAAACGTGGTTTATACCATATGAGGTATCTGTGTCTCGGAGAAATTGCCCAACAAATTTTAGGTCCAATTTATATGTTGCCCCGGAAAATGAAAAAAATGAGGCTTAAAAAAAATTTTTGTGAAAAAAAGTACTTTTTTTTTTACGGATCAATTTGTTTTAACAATGGGGATTTTAAAAGGCTCACTAGCACTAGATAAGTCCTTTTTGGGGGGAGTTTCCAAAATGGGGTCATTGTGGGGGAGCTCCAAAATTTTTGGGACCAGGGCTCTCCAAATGCGACATGGGGAAACCCTAAATTTTCCGCATTTTTCTATTTTAAAAAATCAAATGGCGTCCCCTTTCCCTTTGAGCCTCCCGCCCCAAACATGGTTTATACCACAAGGGAACTGTGTACTAGGAGAAATTTTCCCCCAAAAATTTTAGGGCCAATTTATACTGTTGCCCGTAAAAAAAAAAAAAAAAAAGGGAAAAGAAAATTTTTGTGAAAAAAAAGTATTTCTTTTTTTACAGTCAATTTTGAAGCACCTTGGGGTTTCAAATGACACTAGCTCAGAAAGTTCCTTTTGGGGTCTATTTCCAAATGGGGTCACTTTGGGGGGGGTCCAATGTTTAGGGCACCAGGGACTCTCCAAAACCCCTGGCAATCGTAAAAAACCAGCATATTTTCCATTCAAAAAGTCAAAGGCGCCCTTCCCCCTTTGAGCCCTGCCGTGCGCCCCCAAAATGGGTTTATACCAATATGGGATCTATGTACCAGGGGGAAAAGCCCACCAAATTTTAGGATCCAATTTATATGTTCCCCCGTGAAAATGAAAAAAAAAAGAGGCTAAAAAAAAATTTTTTGTGAAAAAAAAAATCTTTCTTTTTTTTTACGGTCTTTTTGAAGACCTGGAGGTTAAATGCCCTAGCATCTAATAAAATTTCCTTTGGGGGGTAGTTTTTAAAATGGGGGACTTTTGGGGAGCTCCAAGTTTAGGGCCCCAGGGCCTTTTCCAAGCGACAGGCAACCGCTAAATATTCCAGCTATTTTCCCCAAAAAGTCAAATGGGGCTCCTTCCCTTTGACCCCCCCCGTGCGCCCAAAATGGGGTTTTGACCAATATGGTATCTGTGTACTCAGGAGAAATTGCCCAACAAATTTAGGACCAATTTATACTGTTGCCCATGTGAAAAAAAAAAAATGAGGCAAAAAAAAAATTTTTTGAAAAAAAAGTACTTTCTTTTTTTTACGGATCAATTTGGAAGCACCTGGGGTTCAAGTCTCACTAGATCAGATAAGTTCCTTAGGGGGGCTAGTTTCCAAAAAGGGGGGGACTTTTTGGGGGCTCCAAGTTTAGGGGCACGGGACTCTCCCAAAACGACTGGCAAAGCTAAATATTCCCCCATATTTTCCATTAAAAAAACAAATGGCGCTCCCCCTTCTGAGCCTGCCGTGGCCCAAACAGTGTTTTTACCACATAGAGGTATCTGTGTATCAGGAGAAATTGCCCAAAAAAATTTTTTTGGCCAATTTATACGTTGCCCCCTGTAAAAAGAAAAAAACTGAGGCTAAAAAGAAAATTTTTTTAAAAAAAAACTTTTTTTTTTTCCCCGGTCATTTTTGAAGCCCGGGGGGGTTTTAAGTGCTCACTAGCATCGAAAGTTTCCTTTGGGGGCTAGTTTCCAAAATGGGGGCATTTTGGGGGATCCAATGTTTAGGCACACAGGACCCCAAATCGCATGGAACCCCAAAAAATTTTCCGCATATTTTCCTTCAAAAAATAAAAAGGCCCTTCTCTTCAGCCCTGCCAGCGCCAAACAGTGGTTATGCCCCATATGGGGTATCCGTGATTTTGGGGAAATTTTTCCCCCAAATTTTAGATCCATTTATATTTTTTTCCCATGTGAAATGAAAAAAATGAGGCTAAAAAAAATTTTTGTGAAAAAAATATTTTTTTTTTTTAGGGGGTCAATTTGTAAGAATGGGGATTAAAATGCTCACTATCATCTAGATAATTTCCCTTTAAAGGGGGCCCCATTTCCAAAATGGGTCACTGGGGGGAGCCCCCAAAGTTTAGGCACACAGGATCCCCAAATGCACATGGCAACCTAAATATTCCAGCATATTTTATTCAAAAAGTAAAAAATGGGCTCCTTCCCTTTGAGCCCTGCCAGCCCAAACAGTGGTTTTGACCACTTGAAATCTGTGTACCCGAGAAATTGCCCAAAAAAAATTTTGGACCCAAAATTTTACGTTGCCCAGTGAAAAAAAAAAAACTGAGGTAAAAAAAATTTTTGTGAAAAAAAAGTACTTTTTTTTTTAAGATAAATTTTAAAACCCCTTTGGGGGGTTAAAGTGCTCATTTAAAACTGAAAGTCCTTAGGGGTCTAGTTTCCAAAAAAAGGGGGCATTTTGGGGGGGGCCCCCAATTTTAGGCACACAGGGACTCTCCAAATGTGAAGGGCAACCGCTAAATTTTCCGCATATTTCTATTCAAAAAGTCAAAGGGCCCTTCCCCGGCCCCCCCAGCCCCAAAATGGTTTATGACCCCATATGGGAACTGTGTATCAGGGGAAATTGCCCAAAAAATTTTAGACCCCAATTTTTATGTTGCCCATGTAAAAAAGAAAAAAACTGAGGTGAAAGAAATTTTTTGTGAAAAAAAAGTACTTTCTTTTTTTTTCAGATCAATTTGTAAAACCCCTTTGGGGTTAAAAATGATCACTATGATCTAGTAAGTTTTAGGAGGCTATTTTTCCAAAAGGGGTCATTGTGGGGACTCCAATGTTTAGGCACACAGGGTTTCCCCAAATTTTCAGGAACCCCAAAATTTTCCCCGCATATTTTTTTTTTAAAAAGTAAAAAGGCGCCCCTTTCCCCTTTTGACCCTGCCATGGCCCCAAACGTTTTAGACCACTTGAAATCGTACTCAGAGAAATTGCCAACAATTTTTGGCCCAAAATTTTATTTTTCCCATGGAAAATGAAAAAAACTGGGGGCTAAAAAAAAATTTTTTTGAAAAAAAGTTTTCTTTTTTTTACAGATAATTTGTGAAGCCCCCTTGGGGGGAAATGACACTAGCATTAGATAAGTTCCTTGGGGTCTATTTCCAAAAGGGGTCATTTTTGGGGGAGCCCAATTTTTTTGGCAAAGGGCTCTCCAAATGTGACATGGAAAAACCGCAAATATTCCAGCATATTTTTATTCAAAAAGTCAAATGGCCTCCTTTTTTTGAGCCGCTGTGCGCCCAACGTGGTTTATGCCCCAAATTGGTATCTGTGTACTCAGGGAAATTCCCAACAAATTTTAGGACCATTTTTGAGCCCTGTAAAAATGAAAAAATTTTTGCTAAAAAAAAATTTTTGTTGGAAAATTTAAAAAAGTCCATTTTTTTCCTTCCCGTGCTTTTTTCCCCGTGAACCCTGAGGGTTAATAATCTTTTGAATGTATTTTGAGTATTTGAGGGTGCAGTTTTTATAAAGGTGTCATTTTTTTGGGTTTTTTTTTTGCCTAAACCCCCAAAGTGACTTCAAAATGGAGGTGGCTCTAAAAAAAAAATTTTTTTTAAAATTTTTTTATGTAAAAAAGGGGGAAATCGCTGGCAACTTTTCCCCCTTTAACTTCCTAAAAAAAAAAAAATTTTTCCCCCAAAATTTTTGATGTAAAGTAACTGGGGAAAGTTATTTTTTAATTTTTTTTGGGGCCACATAACTCTTGGTTTAAAAATTAAATTAAAAATTTGAAAATTAAAAAAATTTTAAAAAATTTTGCCAAAATTTCCATTTTTTTTCACAAAAACGCAAAAATTTCGCCCCTTTTTCCCCTAACATGAAGCCCAAATATTCCGAAAAAAAATCTCAAACGCTAGGACCCTTAAAAGGTTCCGAGTTTTACCCCAAAAAGGGGGCTGGCAAATTGCAAAAAAAGGTCTTTAAGTCAAAATGGCGGGGGGCATGAAGGGGGGTTAAAAAAATTTCCAAAAATTTGGGAAGTTTTTTAATAAACTTTTTTAAATTTTGGTTTTGAGCACCATGAGGGGGTGGTTTTTAGTTTTGGGTCACTTTTGGGCTTTTTCTAATATTCCCCTTTAAGGGACTTCAAATGTAATATGGTCCCAAAAAAAAGGTTTAGAAAATTTTTTTTGAAAAAAGAAAAAATTAAAACGCTGGTCAAATTTTTTAACCCTTTTAAAAAATTCCAAAAAAATAAGGCTAAAAAATTTGCTGATGAAAATTAAATGTGGGAAATGTTAAAAGCAGAAAACAAAGACAAAAATTAAAAATTTTTTGCCAAAATTTCCTTTTTAAGAAAATGCAATAACAAATAAAGTTGCCATACCATGAATAAAATATGTTGCAAAATAATCTCAGAATCCCCAAGACCCTTTTGAGTGTTTTTTAGTTTTTGTTTTAGTTTTGCCTGATGAAGAGACCTGAGTGTCTCGAAAGCTTGCAATTTTTCCCCCTTTTTCATTAGCCATTAAAAGGTATAACCATGGGACTTCAATTTAATTTTTTCAAGACCTTGAAGCATTCCATTATTACCTCATAAAAAAGTGGTCAGAATTGTAAAATGCGGTGTTATTTAAGTACAAACCACCTTCAAGGGTAAAGGTTTTAACCCCTAACGATTTTTTTACTTGTGATTTCCCCCCCCTGGATAAATTTCTCATAAAAAAGGATATTTTTTTTATTATTATTTTTAAGTTGAAGGAAGATTTTTTAATCCATCAGTTAACCATACCCCATCCAAACCCTCCCCAACTTTTATCCAGAGGGGGGGGAAAAAAAACCCAAGGGGAAAAGTAAGTTTTTACAGGGGGAAAAAATTCCCTTTCCCCCACCCACATACGGAAAACGCTAGCTCCCGGGGTCAACGCTGTATTGGGGAAATAGGAATAACCCTGTAATATTTTACTTTTCAAGAAAGGCCTCCCCCCCCCCTTTAAAAATTTTTTAAGGTCATCATTCAAACTTTTTGACGGAGAGAGTTAATCTCACTGCTTTACAGTAAAGAATCGCATCTGTGATTATGGCTAAACCTTCTTTTTCCAGATAGAGGATGCCCCTCGTCCCCTCACAGGTCTAAGATAAAAAATCATTAGAAAGGTTTTGTACTGTCCCTCATATTTTTGTACATTGTAATAAGATCCCCCCTAAGCCTTCGTTTTTCCAAACAAAAACCCAAGTGAAAAAATGTCTTGGTATTGCAGACCCCCATTTCTAAAACCGGGCCCTTTCCTGCACCCGCTCCAGTTCAGTATTCTTCTTACACCGGGACCAAAATGCCACATATTCTAATGTGGGCCCCATGACTTGTTGAGGTAAAAATTTTTTCTCCTCATGAGCATTATCCCGTAAAACATCCCTTTTTTTATTTCCCCGGCAGAGCCCCTACATTGGCCACAAATTTGAGTTTGTCGTCCAACCCCAAACCCAAGTCTTTTTCAGTCAGTTTTGCCAGGTTTTAAAATTAAACAAAATTTAATTTTATTTTTCTACCCAAGTGCATGACCTTACATTTATCCCCTTAAACTCATTTGCCTTTATCCCCCCAAATTCTAGTTTACATAAATCCCCCCGTAAATAAAATTATCTCCCTTTTATTACCCTGCAGATTTTTTTGTCATCTGCAAATATTAAATACTACCGTATCCCCCCCACAAGGTCTTTTAAAATATTTTAAAGAGAAGGGCCCCCAAAACTGACCCCTGGGTCCCCCCTGCAACCCCTGACCCATCCCAGGTGCCCTTAATTTAAACCCCCCTTTTTTCCCCATAAGCCAGTTTTTAAAACCCCTCCATATTTTCCCCTACCCCCTTGTTTCTTTTTTTGTTAACCTTTTTTTTTTTGCATGTATCAAAAGCTTTGAAATAGAACACCACTCACTGTTTCCCCTTTCCGTCCTGAATTACCCCTTCAAAAAAGTTTTAGTTTTGTCTGACAAAACGGCCCCCCAAACCCCTGCTGAAATGTTATGGGTATTCGCTTCAGATATCCAAAATAGTACCCCTTTTAAAAAAACCCCCAGGATTTAAACCCCCAGTAATGTTTAAACTCGGCCCCTTTAATTTCCAGGTTATTTTTTTTCCCCCTTTTGAATTTGGCACCCCATTTGCATACGCCATCCTGTGGTAAGACCCAGTTTTATGGAATCTTTAAAGATTAAAAATAAGGGGCTATCTATAACTGTACTTAATTCCTGCAGTACCGGGGGTGTATCCCCCCCGGACCCGGGGATTTGTCAACTTTTAGTGATTTTTAGACGCCGCCGTACTTCCCGGGGTTTAAGCATGTGAATTTTAAAGGAGAAATTTTTTTTTTTCTGAATGTTATCTGTCATGGGGTTTTCTTGTGTAAATACAGTTAAAAAAAGCTTTTTGATTTGGTTTTTCCTCATTCATCCACCATTTCACCCAGACATTTTTAAGGGGACCAACACATCTTTTTTTTGTTTCTTGCTATTTATTATTAAAAAATTTTTTTGGGTTTTTTTTTTACTTTCTCGGGGAAAAAAGTCTCTTGCCTCAATTTGCTGTTTGATTTGCTTTTTACAGAATTTTTTCAGTTTTTCTGTATTTATTTAATGCCCTTCACCCCACTTGTTTAATTCCCTAAACGCTTTCTTTTGTCCCTTATTGCCCCCTAAGCTCATTTAGCCATAGTGGTTTCCTCCTAATTTAGCATGTTTATTCCCATGGGTATATACTGTGCAGGGGCCCTTTTTCAGATATAATAAAGCCCCCTTTTTTCTTTGTTTTTTTATGTCTCGGATACCCCTTTTTTTGCACCAATCATCTTACCGTTGGAAATTTGCCTTCCTGAAGTTTAGTCCCCTTAAAACCCCTCGACTACCACTTTTAAAAAGGTCATAAGTTATTATTTTGTGATCTACCCCCAAGTCCCCCCAACCTTTATTTGATAGGGGGTTGGGGCCTGTTGATAAATTAGGTCTACAGTGCCCCCCTCTTGGGGGTCTAATAGTTGTAAAGGAATTGTCTCTCATAGTTGCCAAAAACTTATTACCTTGCTGGAACTGCGGGTTTTTCTGTTCCCCAAGTATTTAGGGTGTTGAAGCCCCCCATAATAATGACTTCTCCTTGAGTTGCTGCTTCATTATTTGCTTTACGAGGATTTCTTGTTGCTTCCATTTTTTAGGGATTTAAACAAACCCCTTTTCAATAATTTATTATTTTTCCCCCCCTCCCCTAATCTCCACCCACAGAGACTCTACATCTTCATTAGATTCACAGAATCACCAGGAGGGGTTTTAAGGATGATTTTACATATAAACACACACCCCCACCCGCTTATTTTTACGTCATTTCTAAACAGCTATACCCCTGTAAATTAAACCGCCCCAGTCGTGGTCTCATCCAGCCAATCCAGATATCCCCACCAGTCATAATTATTTCCAACAAAATTAATTTTAAATTCCGCCATTTTGTTGGTGAGGTTTTGCATTAGTTAATGCACTTTATTATCTCTCTGAACCTCTATTCTTTCTTAAATTATTAACTGTTCTAACCCCCCCCCCCCCCCATGCCACCCCCACCCCCAATTTCATTATTTGTGCCCTTGTCTCTATCTGTAATGCCTTCCCCTCCATAAAATGAAAACCTCCCCCCCACCCCTAGTTTAAAAAATCCTCCAACCTTCTAGCCATTTTCTCCCCCACACAGTGACACCCTCCCCATTGAGGGGCCCATCCCTAGCAAGACCTGAGCCAACTGAGAAGTCGGCCCAGTTCTCCAGGAACCCAAACCCCTCCTTCCCTAAAAACCCAATTTTGACCCCTTTTTAAACCCAATTCCCCCCGTTGCCTCTCTGGTGTGGCACGTGGACCGGGCGTATTTCGAAAATACCCGTTGGAGGTCCTTGCTTTAGCTTGCAGCCTAATTCCCTGAAATATCTTTAAGGACCTTCCACCGCCTCTAACTTTGTCTTTGTGCCAATGTCACCATGGCCCCCTGGGTTTCACCACCCCCTCCCAGAATCGTCAACCCGACAGCGATGTGTCGGACTCGAGCGCCAGTGGGCACAACTGTTCGACGACCCTGTCTTTGTGAAATTGCCCTATCTGTTCCCCTAATAATTGAGCCCCACAAACAGCACCTGTTTGGCCGCCCTGCTTCCTAATTCCCCCTTCTGGGCAGACACTCCCCCGGCTTTCAGGGGCATGCCGGGCTGCAGCAGTGCTACCCCCTGTACTGACAACCCCCCATTGCCAACTTTGCAAACTTATTGGGGTTGGCCAGATCAGGACTAGCCTTCCCCGGCGCTTTTTTCCCTCTACCCCGCTTTCTAACTGTCACCCAGCTTCCTACTTCATGTCCTGCAGCTCCACCCTAGCTCCCCCCCCTATCTATCCTTGAGCGTCTGCTCAGTGAGCAAAGACTCCTTTCCAATTGTCTATGGATCTCAGTGTTGAGCTGCCATTTAGATCCAAGATTTGGGCTTCCAAATGCACAACGTTGCTCAAAATCTCACAAGCAGTATGCACCCCCGACGGGGTTTTCAAGGACTGCATACTTGGCAAGATGGGACATGGATGGCATTGGCAATAGTGGGCACAATTAATGGGGATTCACCAGACAGCAAAGAAGTAAAAATAAATAAAAAGTATTAATAAAATGTACAGTAACGCAATTCAGTAAATCCCTCCCGGAAACCCCTGAATCCAGGTACTGAATTCAAGTCACACTTACCACCGTTCACACTTGCGCCCGGTCACACTCAGCTCGCTCACACTCGCTGAAGAGAAGAATTTAAAGAGAGATTTTTTTTTTTTTTTTTTTTCTCCAGCAGAAATCACCTGCCCACTCTAATGCACTTTTCCAAAAAGATTGAGCCCCAAACTGGCCCTATAAACCCTTAAATTTTAAACCCCCACCCAATTAACCCCTTGTGAATATAGCTCCCCCAAGGTTTAAATGCAATTAGTTAACCTTTAAACCTTTAAAAAAACACAGATAGTAAAATAAGAGATTCCCTTTAGAGAGAAAAAAAAAGTTAAAAAAGCCCCAAAAGATAGAACAGTAGAAGGCACTCACAAACCACAATTCAGCCACTCACACCCAAATTTCCCCAGGTATTTTATTAAAGGTTTTTAAATACTTCTTTACTGAATCTAAGTCAACTTACCACCGGTCACACTCAGCTCGTCACACTCGGAAGGAGATTTAAAGAGAGATTTTTTTTTTTTTTTTTTTTTCTCCAGCAGCAAATCACCCTGACTCAATGCCTTCCAAAATATCTAACATACCAAATTCCTTACAATGATGGAGAAATACCATTCTTACACAGTGCAGGATTTCTTATCATTTTTCTATAAATTTATATTTACAATTGATATTGTGCTCCGTGAATTGTGTATTAAAAAATGTGAATTGAGTGAAATGTCTGTATTCAAAAAACCTTTCCACATGTACGGGCGGGGCATTTAAAAGATGACCAAAAACAAAAGGGGAATGGTTGAGTTCAACTTGTTTGTGCCATATTGTAAAATGAGGGGGGAAAATTTTCAAATGGGTGGGACCATGGTGGCCCAATTTGAAGTGTGTCATTTTGGATCAACTTTATTTTTTTCAATGGGAAGAGGGTTATGTGACATAAACTTATTGAGAATTTCCAAGAAAAAAAATGGTTGTTTGGGTTTTTTAAGTAACTTCATTCTTTCATGAGTTATCTACAAGTTATGACCATTTTAAAAAATTGTTCAAGTGCTGCCCTTGGTTTGATTGTCAATCCCAACCCTCTTCCCCACTCTTGACACACTGAAAGCAACACCATGCCCGGGGTACCAAAAGGTGGGTGCCAGAGCACGGGGTTGACTGTCCCGTAAACACCTAATAAGCAGCCAGTGGCTCAGACAGGCGCTTAGTCAAGAAGTAAAAACCTGCCTCTCTAGGTAACTAGACATTCACACACTCCGACTGTTAGGGTCGTAGAGAGGTTGCTTTCGCAGCCGGGGGTTTACCCCGTGCAGGCAAAGCCTGCTGCTAGAAAGATGGGAAAGTAGCGAACTCTGTTATCCCGCAAGTTGCCAAAATAAACCCGAGCGGCTGTGGCGTTAGGAAAATCTGTTTAATCCCAGACCCGTAAGGGGAAAAGCCAGCGCTATATGTGGTAAGTACGAACTCACTAATTCATGAGCTTTAAAGTAAAACGCTAGGGCGCTGAACCGCATTATAAAGCGAACCTGTTATGTCACAGAGCCGCTGAAAAAAAAGACTGGTCCTGTTAGACTCACAGGGATACACAGATAACTGCTGTGGGTAGAGTCCGTATCATGCAGACAGCAATGCAATCAAGCAATCCCTCACCAGAGGCCGGTATTCTAGGGGCTTTTTTCAGCCGACCCTAGCCACATGCGTAATGTCACACGGCCAAAGCACATAATGCAATTGATACAGCGAAATGGGGGCCCAGCCATCGCCCCCCTTTTATAGAACATACAGACCTGCCAGAATAAGGACCAAGAGAAACTGTTCCATTTCTGTCGGGTTCTGCATTTGAATTTGTGACACATATATATATATATATATTTATATTTTAGTTATACACTTCACATAGTTAATAGCCGCTAATTCAATTGCCGGCTTTTGTGAAAATGCAGAAACCCACATGAAATGACAATGGTTACTAGATTAACCACGCCCATTTCAAGTTGTTTGACTATTTTTTTCACTAACAATTAATGAGGGGCTTGTTTAAACTTTCCACCTGTAGGGGTTAATTAAAGGTGAAATTCGTAGCAAAAGTCATTTTTTTTTACAACGAATTTACACCTTTAATTAACCCCTACAGGTGTGAAATTTTGCACACTTCACTCTGTAATTGTTTTTTGGGAAATCAGTATCAAACTACATGAAAAGAATGGTTAACTCTAATGTAAACCAAGTGTCATTTCATGTCGGGTTCGCATTTTCACAAAAGCCGGCAATTGAATTAGCGGCTATTATACTTGTAGAAGTGTATGAACTATAAATAATATATATATATATATGTGTCACAAACTCAATGAATTATAATATTGTGAACAGTGAAGGGATATGTGGGTTTAATGGGAGTACATTTCACCTAGTTTACTTTGCTGATACATAAGGGGAATGTATGCTTTGTAAAATAGTGGTGGAGAAAGTCACTACACCTTCCATTCAATACACACTTGCGCTCAAACCTGAAGACACTCAGTATTGATTAGGGGAAACCCAAAGTGGTTTCTGCGAACAGTCAGAGAGTTTGCTTGTCTGGACACAGGGGGGTCCAGGCACAGAAGGGTCCCCCAGGAGTTTGAGCTTCTCGGGCTGGGTGCCGTGTACCCCGGACACGGATAGTCTCTGTGAGAATCCATCGGATAGCGGCTGAATGGAGGGGAGCCTCTCAATCTGGGGTTGAAGGTGCCTTCAGACACAAGGAGGAGATTGGGAACCTCCCAGCGGGAAATGTGAACATATGTTTGTTTTGGCCCAGGCTGTTAGAGTCGGGACCCGGATAGATAGGGAAATCTATTAGTGTAATTAGTGGCTGGACAAGCCCAGGTCTTATGTTTAGATTTGTTTTTAAACTTTTTGCGTGGACTTTAATAAAACTGGTTGCGGCCAGTTTTCACCAGAACTGCTGTCTGAAATGAACTGTTTCTGTGCCACTTTTCTACCCGGACGGCGATTTTCAGAGCTATATCCCTTGAAAAGCTTACAATTGGTGGAAATGCGGGCAGCACGTGGCTGATAAATTGGTGCGGAATTGCGTGCAGCACGTGGCTTAGAAACACAAAAAGGTAAGTCTGTTGAAGCAGAGCAGAGAAAAAAAAAGTGTGTCAGCAAAAAGTTGATTGGAGCAGTCTTAAAGAGAAGAGCCCTAATAGATTGAAAGAAAAAAAAAAAAAAAGTGGTCTGCACAGCAAAGCTGAACTTGTTGTGGAAAAGATGGGAGTGGGGCAGCAGAAAAGGAGAAAGTCTTTTGGGAGCATTTTAAAGGGACGTGCCCTAATAGAGTTTGCAGAGAAAAAAAAAAAAAGTGTCTGCACAGCAAAAGATGAATTTTCTGTGGAAAAGACTGTGGAGTGTGTATGTCTTGAGTGAAGACTGCCGTTTGTTGAGACAGAGAAGTCTGACAGCATGGATGACAGCATGGAGGCGCTGTTTGAACAAATGGCGCAAGTTAAATGTGCAACATAAGACTGCCGTGGTTGAGACAGATAAGTCCGGCAGTATGGAGAAGCTCGTTGAGTACTGGTCCAGGCCCAGCGAAGCAGCAGCAGAGCATGGAGCAGCAGCGCCTGCAGCACCAGCAGCGCATGCAGCAGGCCCAGCAGCAATTCCTGCAGCAGCAGCAGGAGAATGACCGGTTGTTTTTTGAGCAGGTTGCAGCACTGCAGGGGACTTGCGGCGCATTGTCCCAAAGTGGTGTTGCAAAGTCACTGCATTGTCCACTGTAAAGAAGGCGGTAAGACGGCCCTGAAAAGATGACACCTCGTGATGATGTGAGGTTATCTCACTAGGTTTGAGGGACTGGCAGAGAAGGGAAATCTGCCCCATCTGAATGGGCCCATGATGGTCGCACCCTATCTGATTGGAGAACCCCAAAGGGCCTATGCTGACCTGAGCGAGCAGAACAGCCAAGACTATCCCAAGCTGAAAGCGGAGATTCTTACCCGGGGGTGTTACGGTGGACAGCCCGTGCCAGGGGAGTTCATGACTGGAAATGCAGTTGGGAGTCTGCAGTCAGCAAACCTGATTATGGAGTTGAAAAAGGTGATAGTGGACCGCTACACCTAAGCACGTCCTCCTGAGGTACAGCCAGAGGTCGGACAAGGAGACCACCAGGACGCCAATCGTCTGGTCAGCCTGATGGAGAGGGCCTTCGCCACCAAGGACTGCCTCCTGACCAAGCCGTCTGAGAGGTCGTCACTTCGGATTTTCCTGGACGCCGAACTCTCCCGGTAAGAGCGTTCCAGCTGTTGGGGTCGTGTGGGTGGGAGAGTGTGATGGACAGTGTTGGAGATGTCGTGAAATTGCAGCCAACTGTCCAATAGAGGGGGAGCCTATATGTTGTGATGTTGGCGGATCCCTCCTCTCCCTGCGCAGAGCCTGTGTGTGTGTCCACCTCAGCCGAAGAGACTGGACCACAGGGGTCCCCGGGGGTTGTAAATGACTGCCCAGCACAGGCCCTCTTGGACTCAGAGAGTCCAGTGACTTCCGTGCGTGACAGCGTGATTAATAGGGACTTCATCCCTGATAAACACCTGAGTGTGGTGTGCATCCATGGAGACACCAAAGTCTACCAGAGATGCCGTGGACTTGGTCCCCAAACTCGGGGAGGTTTCATGTGAAGTGGGGGTAGGAAGAACCTGGTGCACCCCGTTATATTGGGTAATGACTTTCCCCGGTCTAAGGATCTCTGGGGGAAGGGGTGAATCTGTTGGACAGTGTGATGAAGCTCCTACTGAGGGTACGCAGTCCCGAGGGGCGGAACACAATGTTAGTGGGCCGTTAATCTTGTGTGATAATGATGATCATGATAATGATGATGACCATGATAATGATGCTGTATTGATAATGATATGATGATCATGATAATGATGATGACCATGATGATGATGTGATATTGATAATGATGATGATGCTAATCATAATAGTGATGATACTGATGATGATCGTGATAAAGATGAAATTCCTTTGCAGGTGATGTTGGGAGACGAGGATGGTGGTTCTCGGGAACCAAGTGTCCCTGACCTACCTGTGTCCTGTGACAATTTTGAGAGTGAGCAGTGGCGAGACCCTCTCTTAAAACGGCCCAGGAAATATAAATGTTCTAAATGAGGTTTTCCCAAGAGCCTGGCTCTGAGGAGAGGTTTCCTCATGTTGCCATAAACACTCACCTGTTGTATAGGGACACTGAAGTCCAGGGAGAGGTCGTGAGCCAGCTCCTAGTACCTGAGCTATATAGAAGTATAGTGCTGGGGTTGTCACATAGTCACATACTTGAGGGACCAGATGGTGGAAGTTAATGTTGTGGATGACATGTTAACTAGGTTCCAGATCAGGATGTGAATGAGAATGAATTGTATACCCCTGAAAGTGAGCAGGATGGGAATGAGATCGGATTGTATGGCCCCCGAAAGTGAGCCGGATGTGGCTGAGAAAAAGGGGTCAGACAGGGATAGTGGTAGTGATAGTGAATCACTGTTGACAATCAAGCAACCAGTGCAAATGAGGAAGGCATGGTAGCAGAGGAGGTTGAGAGTCCTGAGAAGAAAGCTGATGCTGACCTTACAGTCGGACAGAAGATGGCATCTGAAGAGTTTTACAGTTGGCCGGTTCCCTGGCGAAGACTAAGGGGAAAGGCAGGTCTCTGAGACTAACACAGCACAAGTGGATGCTGTTGAAGATGAGAAGTTATCAATGTATGGTATGAGCTGCATCATGCCCAGGACTCTGAAGGTAATGCTGCAGAGGTGGGAAAAAAAGCCATGGAAGTGGTGGTCACCAGACCAGATGCCCCCACCAGAAGCTGAGGTCTCGAGTGAGGCTGTGAGGAACAAGACTGAAGATGTGGGGACTGACTCTGCCCCGGAATCTGTTTCTGCCGGAGACAGCGGCGTGGACGGTGTACTGTCCGGATCCGTGGCTGCAACTCGCGAGGCTCGGGCGGAAGTTCGGCGCCCGGTGCTCCATCGGTGTTCCCGAGCGACACAAAGGATCTGGATAAATCCCAAGATGAGATTTTGAGACATCAGGTTGCCCTTGGTGAGCTCAAGCGCATTTTCATGGCGTCTACACCTGAACCACGTCCCAGTGAGTGGGAGGGGCGATGTGTCGCTCCGTTGCCGCTGCAGACACACGGGAGCTCAGATGGGATGCAGAACGTGGTGGAAGAGAAGACTGATGGTAGGGCTTCTGAGCATGTCCTACCAGAATAACCTGAAGAAGGGGCCGAAGATGTAAAGGACGTCCAACAACCTACAGGAGAAGATGCGTATCCATGAGGTTTCCACCAAAGAAATGAAGACTGATAATGTTGCATTACGCAAGCAGCTGCCGCAGTGTGAACTGGATGTGGCATCTCTTTGCCGGGAACATGAGCGGTTCCAGCAGTTGCTCCAGAGATCACGAGGTGAAAGGGAAGGTGTGTGTGGTGCCTTGCCGGTCGAGAAAAAGTGGTTGCACAGGTAAAAGATGAATTGATTACTTCTCAGAAAAAACTCCAAACTGTGATGAAGGAGCGTGATCAGAGCCATGAGGATCTCCTGGAGAAAGAAGTAAGAGCTCTGAGTCTTATGCAAAGTGAGCCTGTACAAGAAGAGGATGAATTATGTGTACCGAAAAAGAAAAACGATCAGCTTCCTCTACAGTGCCATCGTTTGAACAGTGTGGTCAAAATGGTTAGAGACCATGGCAGAGGTGCTTAAGTTCTGTGAAATAGAATTTATGAACCAACTGATATTAAGAAAGTAGATGTGCTATAAAAAAGGTTCAGGGGGATTAGAGAAAGGTGAAAAAAAACCCCTATACCTCCTGTGACAGTTGGTGACACAGGGTCAGTGCCCCAAAAACAGGAGGTACGAGAGTTTCTGTGGAGGAATCAGCAGAGGTGTTCTGACGTGCCTGGTCGTACTTCTCTGGGGAGGCACTGTACCGAGGACTGAGCCCGGCACTAAGGTCAAGCAGAAACCGTGCAGGACACCCGAGGCCCGCAGAGAGTATAGGCCTGGAAGGGTACAGGGTAGTGTCCATGCCTCAGGTGAAGATACAGATGACAATAGTAAAGATGAAGCTAATGATGGCCATGCTTCAGGTGAAGATGAAGCTGATGATGGCCATGACTTGTCCAGAGTTCACTGTCTCTTTTGGATTGTTGACCAGTCCTCGGTTGGATGACCAGCCCTCCGGTCTGGAGAAGAGGGGGGGGATATGTGAGACAGTGAAGGGATATGTGTTGAATGGGATGTACATTTCACCTAGTTACTTTGCTGACTACTATAAGGGGAATGTATGGCTTTGTAAAACTTGTGGTGGAGAAAGGTCACTACACCTTCCATTCAATACACACTTGCAGCTCAAACCTGAAGACACTCAGGTATTGATTAGGAAGCCAGAAGTAGGTGTCTGCGAACACAGTCAGAGAGCTCGCTTAGTCTGGACAAGGGGGTCCAGGCACAGAAGGTGTCTCCAGGAGTTTGAGCTATCTCAGTCTGGGTGCTCGATGTACCCGGACACAGGAGTAGTCTCTGTGAGAATCCATGCGGATAGCTGCTGAATAGGAGGGGAGCTCTCTCAAGTCTGGACGTGAAGGTGCCTTCAGACACAAGGAGGAGACTCTGTGAACCTCCATGCTGGTAAATGCTGAACATATGTGTTGTTTTGGCCCAGGCTGTTAGAGTCGGGACCCGGATAGATAGGGAAATCTATCTAAGTGTAATTAGTGGCTGGACAAGCCCAGGTCTTATGTTTATGATTTGTTTTTATCTGTTTGCTTGGACTTTAATAAAGCTGGTTGCGGCCAGTTTTCACCAGAACTGCTGTCTGAATGAACTGTTTCTGTGCCACTTCGTCTACCCGGACGGCGATTCCAGAGCTATATCCCCTGAAAAGCTTACAATATATATGAGGTGTAAAATTGCTGAAAAAAAATGCGTGGGCTCCCGCCCTATTTTCGCAACCAGACAGACAAAGCCAGTGAGTGGGGGCAGATAATAATAGCCCAGAGAGGGACCATTATTTTTGGCCCACCCCCGGCTACTAACATCTGCCCCCAGATACCCAGAAAGGGCAAATCTCTAATTAGATTTGCCCTTTCTGGCACTTTGCCCGTCTATTCCCATTGCCCTGTAGCGGTGGCGAATGGGTTAATAAGGGGTTAAAATGACCTTGCAATTGAAAGGTCACTTTAAGCCAGGTTAATAATTGAGAGCTGTCAATTAGACAACTATCAATTATTAATCCTATTGTATGAAAGAAAAATCAAACACACACACTTTAATAAAAAAGAAGTTTAATGAAATAATCACACAGTTTTTGACCATATTTTATTACCTGCTAAAACCATTTCCTGTAATAAAAAATAAAATAATAAAGCAAAATTATTCTTACCAATCCGATGCACAGTCAGGTCCCACGGTGTTAATCCTTCAGAAAGGGTTAATGTTTACTGCAGGGACCGCAGCTAATGCTGCAGCTCACAGTAAACCCCCAAATTAATGAGCTCCTCTCCTGGCTGACAGGAGAGGAAGTGGAAAGCTTAATCGATTGCTTTCCACTTTCACTTCAGGTCAGCCAGGGACACAATCAGTGACGTCAGAGGGAACTGATTAACAAAAATAGGGGTTCCTTCGAAAAAAAAATGGCGTGGGGTCCCCCCTATTTTTGTTAACCAGCCAGATGAAGCAGACCGCTGAGGCCTGGATTTTCAGGCTGTTAAGGAGCCAAGATCCATGGACCTTGCCAGCCTGATAATACCAGGCCACAGCAGTCTGCATATCTTGGCTGATTAACAAAAATAGGGGATCCCCTCGAAAAAAATTGGCGTGGGGTCCCCCCTATTTTTGTTAACCAGCCAAGTAAAATGCAGACTGCTGCGGCCTGGTATTAAAAGACTGTCAAGGCCCATGGATTTTGGGCCCTCAACAGCCTGATAATACCAGGCTACAGCAGCCCCACATTTGGCGCATCAAAAGATGTGCCAATTGTGGCACTTTACCCGGCTCTTCCCACTTGCCCTGTAGCGGTGGCAAGCGGGGTAATAAGGGGTTAATGTCACCGTTGATTGCACGGTGACAATAAGCCCGGTTAATAATGGAGAGGCGTCAATAAGACACCGATCCATTATTAATCCCAAAGTTTTTAAATGTGTAAAAAAAGACACAGCAAGAAAAAAGTCTTTTAATGAAATAAAGAGACAACACAGTTTTCATTTTTTTTATTACTCTCTCATTCCTGCGACGCCATCGATCTCCTGTAAAAAAATAAAAAAAAAAACCAACAGTATACCACCTGTCCGACGCAGTCATAGTAACGACTGTCCCACGACGATCCAGCTCTGCTACATCGGAATGACAGGCAGAGCCTGACATCCCGGCGCAGCACAGCTGCTTACCAGCTTCCCCGGCGGTGACGTCATCGGACTGCTTTACGGCCGCGATTACCCAGCAGTCACTGCAGTTATCGCGAGAGAACTGCATGTGACCGCCGGGGAGAAGAGGATGGCGGCCATTAAGCAGTCCGGGATGTGACCGCCGGAGATCTTCTGCCGGGTAAGTGCGCTGACTCCTGACAGACCCGACCGACGGACACTGACAGTGACAGTGACATTCCGATTCCGGTATCCGATATGACGAAAATATCGGTACTCGGAATCGGAATTCCGATACAGCCAATATCGGCCGATACCCGATATTTGCAGTATCGGAATGCTCAACCCTATCATGAGCATGGACCTGGACTTAGTCTGTCTATTGCTAGTTACCATAGCTGAACCTGAAGGGGCAACATAGCAATACACACAGCCCGAGTCTGAGCAAGACACCAAGACCGACGTCTCTGCTGAGCAGAGTCGGAACCGAATGGGAGACCGCAGGAGAAGACAAGGCTTGGGATCCACCTGTGCAGGGGGAGAATCCCAACGCCTAACATTACCCCCCAGTGCCCCCTCCCTGTGAGCCTGATCATGCTTAAAGGCCGCAATGAGCTGAGGGGCAAGGATGTGCTCAACTGGCTCCCATGCCCCTATCCTCCAGTCTATGACCCTTTCAATCCACCAGAAAAATTTTTTTGCCACGCACAACCTTGGCACCGACAATAGCATTCACCTCAGAATCGTCCGAGACGTACCGGAAGTCCCGGCAGATGAATCAGAAAAATAGGACATGTGAACTGGTTTCAAGAGGGACTAATGAAAGGTGCCAGTGATATCAGGCCCACAGCGGAAGGGACAGGCGATACACTACAGGATTAACCTGCTCAAGGACTTTAAAAGGACCTAGATAACGGGAAGCAAACTTAGTGGACTCTACATGCAGCTTGATGTTACAAGCAAAAAGCCAGACTAAGTCTCCTGGGGCGAAGACAGGAGCAGGGCAGCGATGCTTGTAAGCAAAAACCCTCATTCTCTCCTTTGAGGCCCTAATGGCATCCTGAGTGCAGTCTCAGATGTCCCGAGCCTTTACAGCCCAGTCTACCACTCTAGTGTCAGAAGACGACATGGGCATGGGAACGGAAACACGTGGATGTTGACCATAATTGAGGAGGAACGGTGTCTGCCCATAGAATCGGTGACAGCGTTATTGAGGGCAAATTCTGCCCATGGCATTAAAGATGCCCAGTCATCTGCCTGGCAGAAACGAAATGTCGTAAATACGTGACCAGAGTCTGATTGACCCCTCTATACCAATCCGTTCGGCTTGGGATGATATGCGAAAGAGAGATTAAGCTCAATACTGAGCAACTGACAAAGCTCTATCCAGAACCTAGAAGCGAACTGGGGACCTCGGTCACTGACTATCTTGTCAGGCATACCATGTAGACGAAAGACGTGCACTATGTGCACTATGCACAGCCACCAACACCTTTGCCGACGAAACCCTCGGAAGAGGGACTAAATGAACCATCTTGGAGAAATGAGCGGTGACCACCCAGATGACCGGATTATTGCGAGACTTTGGCAATCCCACGATAAAGTCCATTCCGGCCATCTCCCAGGGCCTGTCTGCCACTGGCAGAGGATATAACAAGCCTGTGGGGCCTCTGTTGGGATGGCCAATTTTTGGCACTGGAGACACACGCCTGGACATAGTCCCTAACATCACTCAACATCCACTGCCACCAATATGATCTCGCCAACAGCTCAGATGTCCTTTTGATCCCAAAATGTCCACCCAACCTAGATGTTGAGCCCAAGGGAGAACCTCTGGTCGCAGATTAGATGGTACCAGAGTCATGCCCGGAGGCACCGATTTTAGCGAAACCGGAGCCACCGTTCGGATACTCTACGATGGGATAATAAGCCAAGACTGACTCCTCCCCTCCTCCGATGAGACAACAGAACAGGATAAAGCATCGGCACAAAGATTCTTCTCCCCAGAGAGAAAATGAAGGGTGAAATTAAATCGGGAAAAGAATAGGGACCATCTGGCCTGGCGAGAATTTAACCGCTGGGCCGTCTGCAGATATTGCAGATTTTTGTGGTCAGTAAATATCTGGAAAGGGAAACAAGTCCCTTCTAGGAGATGTCTCCTCTCAGAGAAGGCCAACTTCATGGCTAATAACTCACTGTCCCCAATAGAATAGTTATTCTCCACCGGTGTGAAGGACTTAGAGAAGAAGAAACATGGATGTTTACTCCCTTGAGCATCCTTCTGGTACAGGACTGCTCCAGCACTTCTCTAATTTGGCGAACAGGGAATTAGCGCATAGGAGTTCGAAGACCTTGCAAACATCTTTCCGGTGGGTATCAATATCTTGAGAGAAGATAAGATTATCGTCCAGATAGACTACCACAGAGGTGGATAACTCCCGGAAGATGTCATTGGCAAAGTCTTGGAAGACAGCTGGAGCGTTTACACAGGCCGAAGGGCATCACTAGATATTCATAGTGCCAATCCCGTGTGTGTTAAACGCGACTTTCCACTCATCCCCCTCACGTATTCGTATCAAATTGTACGTGCCACGCAGATACAATTTAGAAAATACCCTAGCGCCCCGCAGCCTGTCAAAAAGCTCCGAGATGAGAGGTAGAGGATTTTTTTATTTTAATAGCATTTAATCCCCTGTAGTCAATACACGGATGAAGTTACCTGCTTTTCTTTTGAACAAAGAAGAACCCGGCTCACGCAGGAGACACAGGCTTCCTTATAAACTCCCTCGCCAGATTCTCCCTTATATAACTCTGACATTGCCTCAGTATCCGGAGCCACAAAGGGTAAAATGCCCACGTGGAGGCTCAGCCCCAGGGATGAGGTCAATCAGACAGTTATAGGGACGATGGGGAGGAAAGTCTCTGCGGATTTTTTAGAAAAATGTCTGCATACTGTCAATAATGTTTGGGGAGCGAGTTAATTTGCGGGAACTTTGGAAGACCCTAACCTGGACTTGGGCCTTATGACACTGTCCTTGGCATGCTTTACTCCAACCCTGTATACTGCCCGAGGTCCAATAGATATGGATGAATGGCGGCGCAACCAGTGATACCCAGTAACTCCTCATTGATACCTTCTTGGAGAACCAGCAAGGAAATTAACTCCTGATGTTTAGATGAGATCTCAAGGGAAAGGGGTATCGTCTGATGGGTTATCTGAGAGGGCAACTTAGATCCATTTACCTGTGATGGTAAGGGGCTTGGAGAGCAACACCAGGGCATAGCGTGCTGTAGGACAAGGGAAGAGGATATAAAAATTGCTCTCTGCCACAGATCCATGCAAGCCTCTGCAGAGAGAGAGGTCGAGCCATATGACAATGCCACATTAAATGTATTTTGGAGGAGAACGCCACCGCGTCTGATGAGCTTCCTCCTACAGCCACTAGGCGCGGTCGTTCACCTTCCACAGGGGACACTGGTTGGCATAATGACCAGACTGCCTACAAACATGGCAGACCGGAGATGCTCTAGTGTAACAATAAGTTGAGTGAAACAGGTCGTTCATTTTCAAAAGTCGCCGATTTTCACCAAGTTGGGTTTCATGAAACGAAACCCGACCGTGGAGTGAGTTCGGTCATGTGTTCGGCGACTATTTTGCTGGATCGGTTTTCCCCTACACTTTAAGCACCTTTTCTCGGCCAATGAGCAAGGACGCAGGCTGTGGGCAATGGGATGACATAGCCAGCGGCCAGCACCATCTTAGAGAAGGGCATTGCAGCGATTGGCTGGCTTTCAGTGGTGTCACAGTGCATATAAAAATCCCTCAGCGCCAACTGCCATTTTACATCTGTCGAACTCAGTGTAGGGGAAGGTTGCTGGCAGTGAATCTGAGCAGGGAAAGCGTTAGGCAGGGCCTAAAAAAATTACTTTCTGCGATAGCGGTTAGCTGTACAGTGACTGTGCAGTGAGAGGGGAGGATTTTGCTGTGTGCAGCAACGCTGGTTCTTAGGCTGCCTGCCTGCCAGTGACGCTGTAGAAATTGCTTGTGTAGAGCATCAGATTTGATTAGTAGGCTGCCTGCCTGTGATAAGGGGGCAATTAACTTGGTGGAGTAGCAGAGCTTCTGCCAGTGCCAGTGTACAAATTGCTTACGTGGATCATCACATCTGATTAGTAGGCTGCCTGACTGTGATATGGGGGCATTTTATTCCCTATTGACTTGCATTGGGGTCGGATTTTGGACTCCGACCGCCATTTCTGTTAGTGGGCCGACTTCGTTCGACTCGACTTTTGAAAAAGTCGGGTTTAACGAAACCCTACTCGACCCGAAAAAAGGAAAAGTCGCTCATCTCTAGTAACAAGACTTTGATGGTGTCCTGCAGCTCCAAAACCTGGGTCGGAGATTCTAGAGGTTTGGTGAAATTTGGAGCCAGCTGAAATCTCTGCCGACACTGGGCTTGCTTCAACCTTTACTCGGAATGACGAAGGTCGATGCGAGTGGAGTCAAAATTAATTCCTCCAGTGTGTAAGGAATCTCCCTAGTGGCCAGAGCAACCTTTACATGATCAGCCAGTTCCTCCAGAAGACATGGATGAGGACTTTATCTGACCACTCCAACTCAGAGGCTAAAGTCTGGAATTGGATTGGATTGGAAACGTCAAAAGTTGGAACGCAGTAATCATGGGTGACATGAGGTCCTAAAAAGACCTGTTTCAGAGCTATCCAAAAATGTGAGACGCTCTGCACTACTTAGTCATTGCGCTCCTACAGCGGCGTTGCCCACTCCAACACTCTGTCCGTCAATAGGGAAATCACGAATTTCACCTTAGCCTGCTCAGATGGGAAACATGACACCAGTAGCTCCAAATGTATAGCACATGGTTCATGACTCCCCTAAAGGCTTTACTGTCATCTGTGAATTTATCGGGCAAAAGGAGACGAGAGAGGATGGAACAGAGGTGGCAACGAACATGTGAGATGCAGGTTCAGAGGCTGCATGAGCTGCTACTGCGGTAACATCCACTGCTGAAGTCATGCGCTCAAGAGCGGACAAACTACCCTCCAGCTGCTGAATGTACTGCTGTAACCGCTGCTCGTCCACCATTGCTAGCCAGAACCTGGAGCTCAGATACTGTTAGGGTTGCGGAACGCACTAAATAGAATGTTTAATAAAGGGCATTCGCAACTCGGAGTCCACCATGCAGAGATGGGAAACTGCAGCTAATGTGCACAATGGCGAACTAAGGCGCAATCCCTTAGAACACATGGGTTAAACATCACCCTGGAGTAAGCACGGGTCTCCTGTTCTGATAACTTCTCAGACAGGATAGCACTGGCCAGGGGACCAACTCGGCACATTACTAAGTGCCAGCAAAAACAAAGCTAACTAAGGGCACCACGGGTGGCACAAAACAAGAGCACAAGCTCAACTGACAGCAAAGCCGGACCAAAAGGTGGGTGCCTGAGCACGTGGCTTGACTGTGCCCTGTAAACAGCCCATGCTAAGCAGCACACGTAGCCATGACAGGTGCTAGGTCAAGCCTCTCTAGGTAAAGCTAGACGTTCACACACGCCGACAGAGCAGCAGAGTCTCGGCCCACACACATGTGTAAACAGAGTGGTAGCATATCCACTCACACAAACACAAATGATCTTAGCGTGCTGATGGGCACACCAAAGATGCTTTTATAGACTGTGCCTAAGTCCATCAGACAAGACCTTGCCTGATGGCTAATCCGGAGCGGGCACAGGGTCTTAACAGTGACGGCCAACCACCAATGAGAGGTTACCTCACGAGTAGAGTTGAGCGATACTTTCCGATATCCAAAAGTATCGGTATCGGAATGGTATCGCCGATATCCAAAAAATATCGGCGATACCCGATACCGATACCGGAAATCCAATGTAAGACTATGGGACAGAAATATCGTAACTAAAAAAACCTCTTTCTTTCCTTATAAACACTAAATATACACACATAGAATACATATATATATACAAATGTCATTGTGACATACATATAAATATACATATATTTATAGTTTATACACTTCTACATAGTAAAATAGCCTCTGATTCAATTGCCGGGTAAAGCCGGCTTTTGTAAAAAGACAGAAGCACCCGACATGAAATGACACTTGGTTTACATAGAGTTAACCATGTCTTTTTCATGTAGTTTGATATCGATTGCACAAACAATTACATGAGTGGCTGTGTGCAAAATTTCACACCTGTAGGGGTTAATTAAAGGTGTAAATTCGTTGTAAAAAAAACTGACTTTTTTGCTACGAATTTACACCTTTAATAAAACCCCTACAGTGTGAAATGTTGCACACAGCCACTCATGTAATTGTTAGTGAAAACAATAGATCAAACAACTTGAAATGACATGGTTAACTCTAGTAAACCATGTGTCATTTCATGTCGGGTTCTGCATTTTCACAAAAGCCGGCAATTGAATTAGCGGCTATTACACTATGTAGAAGTGTATGAACTATAAAAAAATATATATTATATATGTGTCACAAATTCAATACAGTATATAAAATGGGTGTAAAATTGTTGAAAAAAAATGCGTGCCGCTCCCGCCCTATTTTCGCAACCAGACAGACAAAGCCAGCGAGTGGGGCAGATAATAATAGCCCAGAGAGGGACCATTATTTTTGCCCCCCCCCGGCTACTAACATCTGCCCCCAGAACCCCAGAAAAGACAAATCTATAATTAGATTCGCCCTTTCTGGCACTTTGCCCGTCTATTCCATTGCCCTGTAGCGGTGGCGAATGGGTTAATAGGGGTTAAAGCCCCCCTTGCTATTGAAAGGGGGACCTTAAGCCAGGTTAATAATTGAGAGCTGTCAATTAGACAACTATCAATTAATAATCCTATTGCATGAAAAAAAAAATAAAACAACACAATTTTAATTAAAAATCATTTAATAAATAAAGACACATTTTTTGACCATCTTTTATTTTACTGCAAAAACCATTTCCTGTAATAAAAATAAAAATAAAAAAGCAAAATTATTCTTACCTATCCCATGCACAGTCAGGTCCCATGGTGTAATCCTTCAGAAAGGGTTAATGTTTACTGCAGGGACCGCAGCTAATGCTGCAGCCCTCACATAAACCCCAAATGAATGAGTTCCTCTCCTGGCTGACAGGAGAGGAAGTGGAAAGCTTAATTGATAGCTTTCCACTTTCACTTCAGGTCAGCCAGGGACACAATCAGTGACGACAGAGGGGAAATGATTAACAAAAATAGGGGTTCCCTTCGAAAAAAAAATGGCGTGGGTCCCCCCTATTTTTGTTAACCAGCCTGATGAAGCAGATGCTGAGCAGTGGCGTACCGTTAATGAAGCAGCCATGCAGCTGCTATGGGGGCCCGGACAGTGAGGGGGCCAGCGACGGTCGGGTAGCTGTGCTGACACAGTACTACCAGGGGGGCGGCGGGGGAGGGGGAGCGCAGTCTTCTATATACTCACCCTTCCGCCAGCGCGGTCTCTGCAGCCCCTGCTCTTCTCCACCCGGGCTCCGACGCCTGTGTTTCAGCGGTAGGTGGTACCGCTCATTACAGTCATGAATATGCACATATTCATGACTTTAATGAGCTGTCCCGCGTGACCGCTGAACACTGCGGCGGAGACCGCGGGAGAAGAGCAGGGGCTGCAGAGACCGCGCCGGCGGAAGGTGAGTAAAGGGAAATTTTTCCTGTCCCGTTCCACCGTTGCTCGCGTCTTCTTGCTGCAATGTTCAGGTCAGAGGCGCGATGACGTCGTTAGTGCGCCCCCGCGCCCTCTGCCCGATCATCACTGCTGGAGGACCCCGAAGACAGCGGCACTCAGCAGTGGAGAAGAGGACAGGTAAAAATATCTCAGGTGCGGGGCCCTGAGTGAGCGGTGACATCGGCACCTGGTGTCACCCCCTGCTCAGGACACCGGCACCTTGCCCCCAGCGACGAGAGGTGAGTATGTCTTTTTTTTTTTTGGTTGCAGCAGCTGCGGCAGCATAAGGGCCTATACCATGGAGCTCTATGGGGGCACAATCTATGGGGGCAGATCTTGGAGCTTATGGGGGGCACAATCTATGGGGGCCCCTAATACATTTTTTTGTTTAATGTGTCCCCTCACTGTGCTGGCACTTTACATTTACAATGGGCTTGGGTTTTTTTTTTTGGGGGGGGGCCCTTCAGATTTTGTAGGGGCCCCTGATTTCTATGGGACGCCCTGCTGCTGAGGCTGGTATTTAAGGCTGTTAAGGAGCCAATATCCATGGACCTGCCAGCAGCGTCGGACTGGAGACCTGGGCCCCCAGAGAAAAATTATTCTTGGGGCCCACCATCATACTTCCCAACCTTTAAGAAGGGAAAAGGGACAAAGGTGTGGCACGCGTCTGTGCAGCAAATTTTAGGCCATGCCACGTTGCACCCAGGGGCTGCCAGGATTGGTGGATGCTTTTAGTCCAGGTGTGGGGGGAATCCCTCAGGAGAAACCTCCGTCGCGCTCTCAGGGCTGCCCAGAAGTTTGTAGCGAGGTATCAGCATACCTCCCAAGTTTCGAAGACATAAAGAGGGTTAAAGGCTCGGCGCGCGAGCGCGCCGCTGCAAAAATTTTAGGCCACGCCCCGACCACACCCATTCACAGCAATCACACCCATGCCTCACCCCAAGCGTCCCATTTAGCACGTGATCACACTGACTGGTAATGAGGGCACAGGGCTGGTCTGAGGAAAAGAAAGAAAGAGCAGCAAAAAAGAACAAACAGGAAGAAAAGAGGAAAAAAGAAAAGAGAGAAGAAAGAAAGAACAGGAGAAAAAAAAAACAGAGAGGGAAAGAAAAAACAAGAGCGAAAAGCTAAGAGGAAAGAAAGACTAAGAGAGAGCCAGAGGCGAAGTAGGTTTTGGGTTTTGTGGGGGCGAAACTTCTGGTGGGCCCCTAATCAGAGAACCTCAGCAAATGACGCGTGTTGCCAAAATAACTAATATAAAAAGCCAATATTGTTTTTAGCCATATGGTCTGGGTAAATAATACCAGTCCTAAAAAACAAAAAATAGATTAAGACAGGACGAAATGATTCCCCGCTGAGTTTTTCAAATGGAATTGTTCCTTTCATTTTTTTTCCATCTGGCCCCCGACATGATGATTTCCCCCAGCCGGGACCGACTGCAGAGATTAAAAAAAGCACATTTCACTTTCAAATTTTTAGCAGTCGGGGCACCAATTGATTTTCTAACCGCAAAATTCCTCTCCTGGATCCCCAAATACTGACCCTGCTCCTATGTCCCCCTTTTCTGCACCTGTACCCCAAATGCCCCGTGCGCCGTATTTTTCCCCTATTACGCACCTATACCCAATACTGAGCTGCTGCGCGTTTTTTTTCCTTTACTGCACCTGCGGGGGTTTGTGTGACCTAAATTTTAACCCCCCCTTTTGAATTAGTAATGCCGGGTGAAGGCCCTAGAAAACAGTGCCCACTTTTGTCCCCTAGTGAAATTCCTGTTGCCCCTTTACAGCACAGTAACCCGGTTCCCTTATTAAAATTCCCCCTTTTTACATTATAATTTCCCAAAAGTATCCCCCTGCATCCCCCTTTACACGAATAATGCCCCCATGGTATATACTGCCCCTTAATTTCCCCCAAAAACTTTTAAAGGGGGTCCAACCTGTATGATGCCTAGATAGCTTTCCAAAAGCATAATACACCAATAGCCTCAATTTTTTAAAGCCCCCCCTAGCAGCCTCTAATTATAAAAAAACCCAAAGGGCAGGTCTAAAAATTTAAGCACCCCCATGGGGAGCGATATTATAATGCACCCCCATGGGAAAACCCCGTGTATAATGCATCCCAAGGGAGTTTTTAGTTGAGCACCCCAAAATGGAGCTTTTTGTAGTATAATGCAGCCCCCATATAAGCCTCTGTAGTATAATCCCCCCCCCCTATCAGCCTTGATAAAAAGCACCCCCATTAAAAAAAAAAAAAAACAAAAAACACCCCCCCCGGGGCCTGGTGCAAGTTTCCCTCTCGCGTTGACAGCGGGCGCCGGAGGGGGGTCATCGCGCCCGGAACGCTGAGAGGGGGATTATGGGAGAGAAGGAGCGCTGGTGGATGCCATAAGCGACCTCCATGATGGGTGGGGGGCCCATGCGGACCGGGCCCCCCCCGCCTGTTCAGGCCCCCCCGCTTCCGGGCGGGAGAGCAGGGAGAGCGATTCTCCCTGCTCTGAGGCAGAATGACTGTATCGGGTGCTGTGGACCTTTTCCTTTTTAAAAAGGGCCCACCAGCGGGGGGGCCCACCCCGGGGTTTCTCCGGTGTCCGGGCTCAGTCGCCCGCTTGCCAGCCTGTAATACAGGCCCCCGCGTTGTTATCTTTGGAAAAAAAAATAGGGGATCCTTCAAAAAAAAATTTTGGGGTGGGGCCCCCCCCATTTTTGTTAACCCCGCCGATGAAAGATTGGGGGCCGGTTTTTTTTGGCGGTAAGGACCAAAAATCCTGGACTTTGCCAGCCTGATAAAAACCGGCCCCAAACAGTCGTTTAGCTTGGGGGTTAACAAAAAAAGGGGCCCCCCCCAAAAAAAAAAAAAACCGTGGGGCCCCCTATTTTTGTTAACCACCCCCAAATAAATGCGACGCTGCGGCTGGTATTAAAAGACTTTCGGCCAGGATTTTGGCCCTCAACAGCCCGATAATACCAGGGGTTCAGCAGCCCACATTTTTGGGCATCAAAAGATTTTCCAATTGTGGGACTTTTACCCCCGGCCTTCCCTTGCCCGTGCGGTGGCAAGCGGGGTAAAAAGGGGGGTTTAATTTTCCGTTATTGCACGGGGGCAAAAGCCCGGGGTTTAAAAATGGAGAGGCGTCCAAAAAGACACCGATCCTTATTAATCCCAAAGTTTTAAATGTTTAAAAAAAAAACACAGCAAGAAAAAAAAAATTTTTTAAGAAATAAAAAGAACAACACAGTTTTCATTTATTTTTTACACTCTCATTCCCCCGCGCCCCCCGTCTCCCCTAAAAAAAAAGGAAAAAAAAAAAACCATATACCACCTGCCCGAGTCCTAGTACGAGTTCCCCCCACATCCGCTCTCTACATCGGAATGCCAGGCACAGCCTGACTCCCGACGCAGCACAGTGATTCCCCTTTTTCCCCCCGGCGGGGGACGTGGGCGCTTAGGCCCCCGCGATTACCACATCACTGCTTTTTGGAGAAACTGCATGTGACGCCAGGGAAAGATGGGGGGCCCCATAACACCCAGGACTGACCCCGGGGAGATCTTTCTCCCGGGGTAAGTGCCGCTGCTCCTACAACCCGACCGGGGACCTGCAGTGACAGTGACTTTCCGATTCCGGTAATCCGATATGACAAAAATACGACTCAGAATCGGAAGCCCAATACAGTAATATCGGCGTACCGATTTTTTTCAGTATGGGGAATGCTCAACCCACTCACGGCATATCAGTAGCGTGACCCCCGGGGGTTGTCCGGGGAAAGGTGTTGCTGCAATCATTCTAGTTTCAAGTGAACCTGGGGGAGGCGCAGCAGCAATACTAACCCCCCAGTTGAGCAAAACATGAGAAAGTCTCTGCCGAGCAGCATTTCTGCGGCCAAACCCAAAAAGGGAGCCGAGTGGAAGACAATGCTTGGGATCCCCCCTTTGTGAAAGGGAGAACCCCGAGCTAAAGCCCAAAAGATCAACTCTAATTTTGGATGTATAGTCCTGTCTTTTTCTATTTCATTGCGAAGTGTGCCCTTTTTTTGTTTGTTTTACTTGGACTACACAAAAAATTTTTTGTTTCACTTATTTCTAGATTTCAGATCCAAAAATCAGCCTGGATTTTTAAAAAAGACGATTCTTTTGAACAACATCTGAAAAATGGGGTTTTGCTTCATCACAAGTCAGAGTTTGTGGATGTAAGGAACATTGTAGCCATCATGAATTTGACTTTGGCCGGCGCCCACTGGCAAAAATGGACGACTGCAATACGATGAATACGTATTGCAGTCTGCCCTATGTTAATTGGGGAGCAGCTCCCAGTATCAGATTTTTGTGGTCCGTTTTAAAAAGCCCCTGGAAAAGCAGCATGCTGCGTTTTTCAGAGTGGGTCGACTATCCCCAAAGGGGAAGTTATGGGACGATAAAAAAAGGGGGTTAAAAAGGACCGCCGTGTGACTTGCGATTAATCGATCGGTGTCCCTTTTGAAAAGCCGGCAATTACCCCGGTTAACTGTAAAATCACACTGAAGCTTTAATAAAAATGAAAGAAAGATATACACACATAAATAATATATATTAATATATGTCATTGTACACATACATATACATATTTTTATAGTTCTTACACTTTACAAAATTAATACCCCAATTTTAATTGCCGGCTTTTGTGAAATCAAGAAGCCGACATGAAATGATACATTTTTTCCCCAAAATTAACCATGTCTTTCCCGTATTTTGTTTTGGGGTTTTAATTAAAAATTTCATGAGTGTTTTTGTAAAAAAATTTAGAATGTAGGGGTTAAAATTAAAGGGTGAAAATTTTTTGAAAAAAAAAACGGGGGCCCCGGGGGTTTTTTTCTCCACCAACAGGGGAAACAAGGAGGGGGGGCAGATAATAATAGCCTAGGGAGGGTACACTTTTTTTTTCCCCCCCGGCTACTAACTTTCCCCCGACACCCCGAAAGGGAAAATTATAATTAATTTGCCCTTTTTTGGGATTGCCCCCTATTTTCCCGCCCTGTAGCGGTGGGGGAAAGGGTTAATAAGGCGTTAAAGTCACTTAGTATTAAAGGTGACTTAAGGCAGGTTAATATTTTGAGCTGTCAATTAGACAACTATCAATTTTAAAAAATATTGTATGTACAAAATCAAACCACACGTTTAATAAAAAAAAGTTTAAGAAATAATCACCAGTTTTGACCCCATTTTATTTTCCTGCTAAAAAAAATTTTTTTAAAATAAAAAAAAAAGCCAAATTTTTTACCAACCCCTGTAAGTCAGGCCATGGGGGAATCATCGAAAGGGGGTTAAAAGGTTCAGCTTGCAGAGAGTATTCTGTCTCCCCAAAGTAACCCTGAATGAACAGTTACTTCCCCCTGAAAGGAGAGGAAAGATTTTTGAAGGGCTTAATTGATTTTGCCCTTTTTTCCCCTGACCCCCCTAACGTGAAAGTGGATACAATCAATTAAAATTATTCTTAATACATCCTCCCTGTGGGGGGGAGTAAGCCATTAATTCAGGACCTTTGATGGCCGAGGATTACTTCGCGCTTATTGATTTTAGTAACCCCCTTTTGAAGGATTTTATGGGGACGGACGATCACCAATAGTAAGAATAATGTTGTTTTTTTTTTTAATTTTTTTTTAGGGAACAAGGGGGTTTGAACGGATTAAGATGAAATAAAGTGGTCAAAAATAGTTTTT
>JARQOD010008934.1:0-33524 GCA_033576555.1 Oophaga sylvatica
CTTGAAGTTCTATTTGCCTATTACTCAAGTTTTTCGGAAGTCAGATTCTCTGTTTGTAAATTCCTGCAGGTCGCAGGCGTGGTCAACGAGCTTCCAAGGACTCTATAGCTCGTTGGATTCGGTCGGCCATTTTTGAAGCTTACCGACTTAAAGGCGAACCTTGCCAGATTAAGGTTCGAGCTCACTCCACGAGGGCTGTGGCTTCATCGTGGGTCTTTTATCAAGGGGCTTCGGCAGCTCAGCTCTGCCGAGCGGCGACCTGGCGTTTCTGTCCACACATTTACAAAGTTTTATAAGGTGGACGTCGTGCTTCCGCTGATGCGGCCTTAGGACGTAGGGTCCTGCAGGCAGCGGTAGTTTAAAGTTCTAGTTAACTTGTATTTGGCGCCTGTTGCGCTTTTGTCTAGATTGTTGGGTTTCTGCCTTTTGTTGGTTTTTTCCCACCCTTATTTTTGGACTGCTTTGGGACGTCCATCAGTAATGACTAGTGTGTCTCCCTTCCTTCCATCTGCAGCTGAAAGACGGATTTTGGTAAGAACTTACCTGTAAAATCCTTTTCAGCGAAGGAAGGAAGAGAGACACAGCTCCCTCCCATGGCAGAAGTGTGTTGTTGTATTTACAGATGCGGCGTGACCCTTCTCTGATAGCGTTTATCTGGGCTGAGGTCGACGCGCTACGGCTCTGTTCCAGCATTACCAGCTCATCGCAGTGGTCAGGTCCAGTGAGTAGTACCTGGAACTGTGTGATGTTTTGCCAAATGCATGCATAACCTGGACTATTGTGTTTTTCTCTGAAGTCCTTCAGAAGGGGTTATGTTGCTCCGCTGGTGATCTTGCTCTTCTTTAAGCTTGGGTACGACTGAAGAGCTGAGTAGGAGGAGCCCGAGCTGGAGGGGCGGTCAACACTCTTTTTAATCTGAGGTGTCAATCCTATCTGGGCTCCGCCTACCCACTAGTTATGAACTAGTGTGTCTCCTTTCCTTCCTTCGCTGAAAAGGATTTTACAGGTAAGTTCTTACCAAAATCCGTCTTTTTAGGAATTCTCTTAATCTGCAATGTGCTGCCCCCATTTACACTGCAAGAGATGGTGTCCGCCACCGGTCACCTGACATGAGCTGGTGTTACCCATAGTTCCTGGCAGCGCTCAGTTCTGGTGTAGCACAGCTAATCAGGGGGAATGATCATTGTATAGAAGCTGAGGCAGGGAACGCAGCGGCCATTTTGGGTTGAATCTGTGTAGTGAGAGGATGTCACAGCTCACACACCCGCCATAGAGGTAGGGAGATAGACCACTGACAGGCGGCAGGGACCAGGGCACAACACTTATAACATCGCTGAAGGACGATAAATGTGCTCGCCTCTCAAATTGTATCACAAACCACAACATTCCTTTTGTTTTTGCACACCTGGTAAGCGAACAGGTATCTGTACACACACGCCGATACTGGTGCCAGCATCTAGCGAGCATTTCTGCTTCTTGCCTTCAGGGGAAGGCACTTCTGTGTTCAGCTTTTGTCACTGCTTTCGTAGTGTAAACTGCAAGGTGTAAGAAAAAGCAACAGACGTGTCATGTGAAAGATGTAAAACGCTGCATCTGGCAACAAGTATGTGGGCAGAAAGCAGAGGGTGTCCCAGTCCCAGCAGGACGAGGTTACCTCTGCCAGTGACACTGTCAGCTTGTGTTAGTATTCTGCACAGTCCTCTGTCGCGGTAGCAGTTACTGTTTTGCACTGCACGCTTGGTTTTCTTAGTGATTCCCGTATCGGTTCTGCCCCTTAGTCCGGGGGCTGAGAACGGGAACTCACAACTTCCAGTCGATATGAGATGGACAGTCAGTCATTGTGTGCGGTGGAGATGGATGCGACTCTGACTCTGGGAAAGCGAGCATCTGCACAGGAGCAGGTGAGCGCAGCACTGCGGGGGTGGAGGAGATCGCCAGCACGGTGGGTGAGAGCGGCCCTACATGTAGGCATCTCGGCTGAATACTCTGATGTTGCCGGAGGAGCAATATTCTGCATTGTGCAGACGCTGCAGCCATAGAAAAGCCTTGAACGTCCTGGCTCAAATCTGCGAGGAACGATGGCTCCATCAGCTCTGAGGTGGTACCACCTGCCCACGTGGGAAAAGCAAGCTGCCCTCGTTCCCGTGAATGTCCTCTGCTGTCCTGGAGCAGAGCCTGGCCGCCGCCATCAATGATCTTCATCGTGTCATCAGACGTGCGACCCGTCCTCTGTGTAACCTGCAGTCACGTGGCTTCTGCTGTCCTCTACGAGATGATGTGCGCTCAACTCGGTGCAAGACGCCTGTCCGCCATGATGCCTGGAGCCGTCCTGAGATATGCTCACGTGGCACAAACTGGATTTCTCCATGAAATTGCCGGTGCAGTAGACACGGCAGGGACTTCATGCATCCTTCATGGCCCACTAAGGTGATGGCGCCAGGTGTTTACTGGGACAATCTGTCCACAACAGCAACAGAATGTGGTGGCAAATGTGACACATCAGGGCCGCCATATGTTACTGTGCCCTCCATGTGATAGTGCAACATTTGTTAAACTAATACACCCCCTTGAGCGTGATGGTGCTCAGGGGCGTGTGGGTACGTCCACCATTCGTGCGTGGCGACGATCAGCCTCCTGGCTGTGCTGTGACCTGCCTGGCTTTCAATGCTGCACATTTGGAGCGTCTGTACGAGCAGTGTAAAGCGGTGACTATCATGCCGCAGGGGACCTGGCGCGTGTTACCTCGCGCTCCAGCACCGGCTGCCGAGGAGGGATACATGTTTTCTGTTTTTGGAAGATAAGAGAGAACAGCAACTGGCAAACTTAAAAAAAAAAGCTTTGGCTTCCATAGTTGGCTGGTGTGAATTGCCCTTGTAGGCCTCTGCGCAGGATTGGGAACATAAGCGAGTGCCAGCGTTCATTTTTGTCACCGACTTGTAGTTGGAGAAGATAATCAGCAGGAATGGCAGCTTGGGCCTTCGCTTGCCGTGGTCTGCACATCATGGGGGGCAGATGGTCACCATACTGACAGTGACAGCCGTCTGCCTGACTATGGAGGGGGATGGTTTTAGTAAGTTCTTCAGCAGCATAAAGGGGCAGAGCGTCAGTTGTGCAGAGCGTCTGGCGGGCAGAGCGTCGGCTGGGCAGAGCGTCTTGTGCAGAGTGTCGGCTGGGCAGAGCGTCGGGTGGGTCGGGCTAGCAGAGCATCAATTGTGCAGAGCGTCAGGCGGGCAGAGCGTCGATTTGTGCAGAGCGTCTAGCGGGCAGAGCGTCGGGTGGGCAGAGCATTGGTCGGGCAGAGTGTCAGTTGGGCAGAGTGTCGGATGGGTCTGTCGGGCAGAGCGTCGGGTGGGTCGGTAGGGCAGAGTTGGTCGGTCGGCTGGGCAGAGCATTGGTCGGGCAGAGCGTCGGTTGGGCAAAGCGTTGGGTGGGTCGGTCGGGCAGAGCGTCGGGTGGGGTCGGTAGGGCAGAGCGTCGGATGGGTCGGTCGGGCAGAGTGTCGGGTGGGTCGGTCGGGCAGAGTGTCGGGTGGGTCGGTCGGGCAGAGCATCGGGTGGGCACGCCGGTCCCCACATCTTGGCTGAGGCCTACCTGTCTTTCCAGGGTAAATGGAGGCTTGAGAGGACTTTCGATTCACCACAAATTTAGGTATAATTTTTCTTTTTTTGTGGAAGTTGGCAAACTCGAATTTCACAACGTTCACTGCTCTGTACCTGCTTTGTGTGAGGGGGTCTCATGGCATTTGGGGGTCTTCTTGTGTGCTCACCAATGATGTCCAGGAGGTCCTGAGTGATGTCATAGCCGTGTAGAGATGGCAGACGTGCTGCACTGCATGGAAGGAAGAAATGGGTGAGGTACGAGGTGTAGGGCACAGTCCATGTTACCGGCTGCGTCTCATCCCCTCTGCCCCGGCCGCACTCCAGGCTACAGGGAGGAGGGGGATGCCGCTGCAGCGTCTCTTCTTCACTGGGTGTCACACTGCATTCGGAGAGGTTTGGGGCAAATCATTACAAGTGCTTAGTATCAGGGTGGTCCTTGTATCCATGTGCTACACTGGAGCCTATTACTCTGGGAGCACTGCGCCTGCACTGCCGCTCATTAACCCCCGGAGCTTTATTCGGTTTTGCGTTTTTCGCTCCCCTTCTTTCCAGAGCCATAACTTTTTTATTTTTCGGTCAATATGGCAGTGTGAGGGCTTATTTTTTGCAGGATGCGTTGTACTTTTGAACTACACCATTGGTTTTAACATTGTGTATTGGAAAGTGGGAAAAAATTCCAAGTGCAGTGAAATTGCAAAAAAAAAGTGCAATCCCACAACTGTTTTTTTGTTTGGCTGTTTTGCTAGTGTCACTAAATGCTAATACTGAGCTGCCGTTATAATTCTCCAGGTCATTACGAGTTCACAGACACCAAACATGTCTAGGTTCTGTTTTATGTAAGGGGTGAAAAAAAATTTCAAACATAATAAAAAAAAAAAAATTGCGCTTTTTCTGATACTCGCAGCGTCTCCATTTTTCGTGATCTCGGGTCGGGTGAGGGTTTATTTTTTGCGCGCTGAGCTGACGTTTTTATTGATATCATTTTGGTGCAGATACGATCTTTTGATCGCCGTTACTGCATTTTAATGCAATGTCGCGGCGACAAAAAAAGCGTAATTCTGGCGTTTGTTTTTCCTTTCTCACTACGCTGTTTAGCGGTAAGGTTAATCCTTTCTATACATTGATATTATTGATAGATCGGGCGATTCTGAACGCGGTGATACCAAATCTGTGTATGTGAGATTTAACATTCTATATTTTTTTAAAACATTTTCTTTTTACTTTTGGCATGCCTCAGTAATCTCCATGGGACACAACTCGATCGGCTCTGCTACATACAGGCGATGATCAAATCACCTGTATGTAGCAGAATTACTGACTTGCCATGAGCACCGACCACTGGATGGCGCCCACAGCAAGGCCGCACTTACAACCATAGAGGTCTGCAGGAAACCTCGTTGTCATGCCGACACACCGGTGATCCGCGATCACGTGACAAGTCACCAGTGTGTGTATTTCTGGCACGATGGCCGGAAGCACCATTTAAATGCCACGGTCGGAGTTTGACAGTGGCGCTTAACTAGTTAATAGCCTCAGGTGGATCGCACTTCCATCAGCGGCTATTGCGGGCACATGTCAGCTGTTCAAACCAGCATGTGGGCTCAGCACCGGAGTCCACATCACAGGGAGGGAGTCCGACATCGGCGTAAATGTACGCCCAGTGTCAGTAAGGGGTTAACACTGCTGTGCTGAGGTGCACTGAGCTTTATTACTCTGGTACAGAGGTGACTGCTGCACTGGGGGCTCTAATTTATAAACTGCTGCACTGGGATTCATTACTCCTATTTTATGATGGATTGGGGGCTCTTTCTTTGGGTAACACTGTGCTGCGCTGGGGCTCATTCCTCCCGTGGACCTTGCGCTGGGGCTCATTCCTCCCTTGTTCCCTGCGCTGGGGCTCATTCCTCCCTTGTTCCCTGCGCTGGGGCTCATTCCTCCCTTGTTCCCTGCGCTGGGGCTCATTCCTCCCTTGTTCCCTGCGCTGGGGCTCATTCCGCCCTTGTTCCCTGCGCTGGGGCTCATTCCTCCCTTGGACCCTGCGCTGGGGCTCATTCCTCCCGTGGACCCTGCGCTGGGGCTCATTCCTCCCGTGGACCCTGCGCTGTGGCTCATTCCTCCCGTGACCCGCGCTGGGGCTCATTCCTCTTGTGGACCCGTGCTGGGGCTCATTCTTCCCTTGTATCCCTGCGCTGGGGCTCATTCCTCCTTGACCCCGCGCTGGGGCTCATTCCTCCCTTGTTCCCTGTGCTGGGCTCATTCCTCCCTTGTACCCTGCGCTGGGGCTCATTCCTCCCTTGTACCCTGCGTGGGGCTCATTCCTCCCTTGTTCCCTGCGCTGGGGCTCATTCCTCCCTTGTTCCCTGCGCTGGGGCTCATTCCTCCCTTGTACCCTGCGTTGGGCTCATTCCTCTCTTGAACCCTGCGATGGGGCTCATTCCTCCCTTGTTCCCTGTGCTAGGGCTCATTCCTCCCTTGTACCCTGCACTTGGGCTCATTCCTCCCTTGAACCCTGCATGGGGCTCATTCCTCCCTGGACCCTGCGCTGGGGCTCTTCCTCCCTTGTTCCCTGCGCTGGGGCTCATTCCTCACTTGTTCCCTGCATTGGGGCTCATTCCTCCCTTGTTCCCTGCGTTGGGGCTCATTCCTCCCTTGTTCCCTGCGCTGGGGCTCTTTCCCCTGTTCCCTGCCTTGGGCTCTCCCCTTTGGTCCCTGTGCTGGGGCTCATTCCTCCCTTGTTCCCTGCGCTGGGGCTCATTCCTCCCTTGTCCCTGCGTTGGGGCTCATTCCTCCCTTGTTCCCTGCATTGGGGCTCATTCCTCCCTTGTTCCCTGCGCTGGGGCTCTTCCTCCCTTGTTCCCTGCCTTGGGGCTCATTCCTCCCTTTGGTCCCTGTGCTGGGGCTCATTCCTCCCTTGGACCCTGCGCTGGGGCTCATTCCTCCCTTGGACCCTGCGCTGGGTCTCATTCCTCCCTTTGTTCCCTGCTGGGGCTCATTCCTCCCTTTGTTCCCTGCGCTGGGGCTCATTCCTCCCTTTGTTCCCTGCGCTGGGGCTCATTCCTCCTGGACCCTGCGCTGGGGCTCATTCCTCCCTTGGACCCTGCGCTGGGGCTCTTTCCTCTCTGTTCCCTGCGCTGGGCTCATTCCTCCCTTTTTCCCTGCGCTGGGGCTCTTTCCTCCCTTGTTCCCTGCGCTGGGGCTCATTCCTCCCTTGGACCCTGCGCTGGGGCCTTTCCTCTCTGTTCCTGCGCTGGGGCTCTTTCCTCTCTGTTCCCTGCGCTGGGGCTCATTCCTCCCTTGTTCCCTGCGCTGGGGCTCTTTACTCCCTTGTTCCCTGCGCTGGGGCTCATTCCTCCCTTGGACCCTGCGCTGGGGCTCTTTCCTCCCTTGTTCCCTGCGCTGGGGCTCTTTCCTCCCCTTGGACCCTGCGCTGGGGCTCATTCCTCCCTTGTTCCCTGCGCTGGGGCTCTTTCCTCTCTTTGTTCCCTGCGCTGGGGCTCTTTCCTCTCTTTGTTCCCTGCGCTGGGGCTCATTCCTCCCTTGTTCCCTGCGCTGGGGCTCTTTCCTCCCTTGTTCCCTGCGCTGGGGCTCTTTCCTCCCTTGTTCCCTGCGCTGGGGCTCATTCCTCCCTTGTTCCCTGCGCTGGGGCTCATTCCTCCCTTGTTCTCCGCGCTGGGGCTCATTCCTTCTGTGGACCCCATGCCTCGTCATGTTTAGAGCGTCACCATCAGGCGTGGTTGCGTCTCCCTACATGAATCATAAATGCTTGCGCTGTAACTTTCCCTGTGTGCACAGCAGCCGAGGAACAAGTGCAGGATTTCTGGGAGGAGTCTTGTGTGATCGCTGGGGGCTTCGGCCTCACCCCAGAAAGTGAAGTGACGGCGTCGTCCGCAGCAGTCAGTTCCCGGCGGGGGTCTCTGCCTGCTGAACCTTCTCATGCACACGCCTGTATTTTCTGGGGGTGATGGTGGAATTGTGCTTCAGTGATCGGGGTCTGCATGGTGTATATCACATAGGGGGCCATGGACAATAGGGATCATGGGTGGAGCCGAGGAAGCGCAAAGGCAAGCGGCAGCCAGCCAGCCGCATTGCATCATGGGAGATCGAGGTCAGGTATCACAGGACAGCAGAATAGTGACAGCAGCTGAAGAGGAGACTATTGGATGGTATGTGACCGCAGCTCCGGCTGGGAGCAGAGGACGCGTGGGGACAGCAGCTCTGGGGGGGAGCGGAGAACGCACAGTGACAGCAGTTCTGGGGGAGTGGAGCAAGCGCGGGGACAGCAGCTCTGGGGGGAGCGGAGGAAGCGCGGGGACAGCAGCTCTGGGGGGAGCGGAGAACGCACAGTGACAGCAGTTCTGGGGGAGTGGAGGAAGCGCGGGGACAGCAGCTCTGGGGGGAGCGGAGGATGCGTAGTGACTGCAGCTCTGGGGGAGCGGAGGACGCGAGGTGACTGCAGCTCTGGGGGGGAGCGGAGGACGCGACTGCAGCTCTGGGGGGAGCGGAGGACGCGACTGCAGCGCTGTGGGGAGCGGAGGGCGCGCGGTGACTGCAGCGCTGGGGGGAGCAGAGGACGCGAGGTGACTGCAGCGCTGGGGGGGGAACGGAGAACGCGAGGTGACTGCAGCGCTGGGGGGAGCGGAGGACGCGTGGTGACTGCAGCGCTGAGGGGAGCGAGAAACGCGAGGTGACTGCAGCGCTGAGGGGAGCGGAGGACGCGTGGTGACTGCAGCGCTGGGGGGAGCGGAGAACGCGAGGTGACTGCAGCGCTGGGGGGAGCGGAGGACGCGTGGTGACTGCAGCGCTGGGGGGAGCGGAGAACGCGAGGTGACTGCAGCGCTGAGGGGAGCGGAGAACGCACGGTGACTGCAGCGCTGGGGGGAGCGGAGAACGCACGGTGACTGCAGCGCTGGGGGAGCGGAGGACGCGTGGTGACTGCAGCGCTGGGGGGAGCGGAGGAGCGCAGGTGACTGCAGCGCTGGGGGGGAGCGGAGAACGCGAGGTGACTGCAGCGCTGGGGGGAGCGGAGGACGCGTGGTGACTGCAGCGCTGGGGGGAGCGGAGAACGCGAGGTGACTGCAGCGCTGGGGGGAGCGGAGAACGCGAGGTGACTGCAGCGCTGGGGGGAGCGGAGGACGCGTGGTGACTGCAGCGCTGGGGGAGCGGAGAACGCGAGGTGACTGCAGCTCTGGGGGGAGCGGAGGACGCGCGTGACTGCAGCGCTGGGGAGGAGCGGAGACGCGGTGACTGCAGCGCTGGGGGGGAGCGGAGGACGCGGGTGACTGCAGCTGGGGGGAGCGGAGGACGCGAGGTGACTGCAGCCTGGGGGGAGCGGAGGAGCGCGGGTGACTGCAGCGCTGGGGGGAGCGGAGGACGCGGGTGACTGCAGCCTGGGGGGAGCGGAGGACGCGAGGTGACTGCAGCGCTGGGGGGAGCGGAGGACGCGGGTGACTGCAGCGCTGGGGGAGCGGAGGACGCGAGTGACTGCAGCGCTGGGGGGAGCGGAGAACGCGAGGTGACTGCAGCGCTGGGGGGGAGCGGAGAACGCGAGGTGACTGCAGCGCTGGGGGGAGCGGAGACGCGACGGTGACTGCAGCGCTGGGGGAGCGGAGAACGCGAGGTGACTGCAGCGCTGGGGGAGCGGAGAACGCGGTGACTGCAGCGCTGGGGGGGAGCGGAGAACGCGAGGTGACTGCAGCGCTGGGGGGAGCGGAGGACGCGTGGTGACTGCAGCGTGGGGGGAGCGGAGAACGCGAGGTGACTGCAGCGCTGGGGGGAGCGGAGAACGCGAGGTGACTGCAGCGCTGGGGGAGCGGAGGACGCAGGTGACTGCAGCGCTGGGGGGAGCGGAGAACGCGAGGTGACTGCAGCGCTGGGGGGGAGCGGAGGACGCGGGTGACTGCAGCGCTGGGGGGAGCGGAGAACGCGAGGTGACTGCAGCGCTGGGGGGAGCGGAGGACGCGTGGTGACTGCAGCGCTGGGGGGAGCGAGGACGCGAGGTGACTGCAGCGCTGGGGGAGCGGAGGACGCAGGTGACTGCAGCGCTGGGGGGGGAGCGGAGGACGCCGTGGTGACTGCAGCGCTGGGGGGAGCGGAGGAACGCGGTGACTGCAGCGCTGGGGGGAGCGGAGGACGCGAGGTGACTGCAGCGCTGGGGGGAGCGGAGAACGCGAGGTGACTGCAGCGCTGGGGGGAGCGGAGGACGCGAGGTGACTGCAGCGCTGGGGGGGAGCGGAGGACGCGAGGTGACTGCAGCGCTGGGGGAGCGGAGAACGCGAGGTGACTGCAGCGCTGGGGGGAGACGGAGAACGCAGCCGGGAGCATGCAGCGCTGGGGGAGCGGAGAACGCAGGTGACTGCAGCGCTGGGGGGGAGCGGAGGACGCGAGGTGACTGCAGCGCTGGGGGAGCGGAGGACGCAGGTGACTGCAACGCTGGGGGGAGCGGAGAACGCGAGGTGACTGCAGCGCTGGGGGGGAGCGGAGAACGCGAGGTGACTGCAGCGCTGGGGGGAGAGGAACGCGTGGTGACTGCAGCGCTGGGGGGAGCGGAGGACGCGAGGTGACTGCAGCGCTGGGGGGCGAGCGGAGGACGCGAGGTGACTGCAGCGCTGGGGGGGAGCGGAGGACGCGAGGTGACAGCAGCTCTGGGGGAAGCGGAGAACGCACGGTGACAGCAGCTCCGGCTGGGAGCGGAGAACGCGTGGTGACTGCAGCTCTGGGGGGAGCGGAGGACGCGTGGTGACTACAGCGCTGGGGGGAGCGGAGGATGCAAGGTGACTGCAGCGCCGGGGGGGGGAGCGGAGGACGCGTGGTGACTGCAGCGCCGGGGGGGGAGCGGAGGACGCGTGGTGACTGCAGCGCCGGGGGGGAGCGGAGGACGCAAGGTGACTGCAGCTCTGGGGGGAGCGGAGGACGCGAGGTGACTGCAGCTCTGGGGGGGAGCGGAGGACACGCGGTGACTGCAGCGCCGGGGGGGGAGCGGAGGACGCGTGGTGACTGCAGCGCCGGGGGGGAGCGGAGGACGTGTGGTGACTGCAGCGCCGGGGGGGGGGGGAGCGGAGGACGCGTGGTGACTGCAGCGCCGGGGGGGGAGCGGACGGGTGGTGACTGCAGCGCCGGGGGGGAACGGAGGACGCGAGGTGACTGCAGCTCTGGGGGGGAGTGGAGGACACGCGGTGTCAGGCACTCAGGTCCCTGCTCAGATGGCTGGGCTTGTACCTTAGGTTCGGTGATTTGGCGCAGTGGAGGTGCACGGTGAGTTCACCCCGGGACACTGGCTTCTGGACGTGGCCGCGCTCTTCTCGCAGGTGCCGGACGGCGTCCTGCCCCCACGTGTCACCTGGTGCTGGGGGCGGATGGAGCGTGCAGCAGGGGCGTGAGGGCGGGCGGCCCCTCCAGTGCGCGGTGGATGGCTGCGGACAGATCCCTCCGGCAGCGCGATAACTTCTCACTCGTGATCCCTATAACATAAAGCCAAAGACTGGAGGCTGAGAAATGGGGGCCGCACAATATGGCCGCCAGCCCCGTGCCGCGGTCCTATAATCACCGTGGGACAATAATAAAGAACAAGTCACGGTGGTCGCGGAGGAGCCGCCGTCAGCTTACGGTACTCACAGCCGGCAGCCATGACACGGCGCCGATCCTCACTGACGACTGGACGATGCCAGAAAGCGGTAGCTATGGCAACAGCGACAACCACTCAAAGCCCAGGAGTCACATGAGGCCAGTACCGCCATGGCAACCAAGCAGAGTGGTAGATGTGGACCAACGCGGCACAGCCAGAAGGCGCCATACACCGGTGATAACGAGTCACCGCGCATTAGAAAGACCACGCAGAGGAAGGAGGCTGCGCCCGGATCCAGAGCGGAGGAAGGAGGCTGCGCCCGGATCCGGGGCGGAGGAAGGAGGCTGCGCCCGGATCCGGGGCGGAGGAAGGAGGCTGTGCCCGGGGCGGAGGAAGGAGGCTGCGCCCGGATCCAGGGCGGAGGAAGGAGCTGCGCCCGGATCCAGGGCGGAGGAAGGAGGCTGCGCACGGATCCGGGGCGGAGGATGGAGGCTGCGCACGGATCCGGGGCGGAGGATGGAGGCTGCCGGCCGGGGCGGAGGCTGCGCACGGATCCAGGGCGGAGGAAGGAGGCTGTGCCCGGGGCGGAGGAAGGAGGCAGCGCCCGGATCCGGGGCGGAGGAAGGAGGCTGGCCGGGGCCCGGATCCGGGGCGGAGGATGGAGGCGGGCGGCGCCGGATCCGGGGCGGAGGAAGGAGGCGGCGCCCGGATCCGGGGCGGAGGAAGGAGGCGGCGCCCGGATCCGGGGCGGAGGAAGGAGGCGGCGCCCGGATCCTGGGCGGAGGAAGGAGGCGGCACCCGGATCCGGGGCGGAGGAAGGAGGCGGCGCCCGGATCCGGGGCGGAGGAAGGAGGCGGCGCCCGGATCCGGGGCGGAGGAAGGAGGCGGCGCCCGGATCCGGGGTGGAGGATGGAGGCGGCGCCCGGATCCGGGGCGGAGGAAGGAGGCGGCGCCCGGGATCCGGGGCGGGGAAGGCGGCATGGCGAGGAGGCGGCACACAGATCCAGAGCGGCGGGGGATACAGAGCAGAGGAAGGAGACTGCGCACAGATCCAGAGCGGCGGGGTATAAGAGCAGAGGAAGGAGACTGCGCACAGATCCAGAGCGGCGGGGTATACAGAGCAGAGGAAGGAGACTGCGCACAGATCCAGAGCGGCAGGGATACAGAGCAGAGGAAGGAGACTGCGCACAGATCCAGGCGGCGGGGGATGCAGAGCAGAGGACGGAGACTGCGCACAGATCCAGAGTGGCAGGGATACAGAGCAGAGGAAGGAGATTGCGCACAGATCCAGAGCGGTGGGGGATACAGAGCAGAGGAAGGAGACTGCGCACAGATCCAGAGCGGCGGGGTATACAGAGCAGAGGAAGGAGACTGCGCACAGATCCAGAGCGGCAGGGATACAGAGCAGAGGAAGGAGATTGCGCACAGATCCAGAGCGGCGGGGGATGCAGAGCAGAGGAAGGAGACTGCGCACAGATCCAGCGCGGCGGGGGATACAGAGCAGAGGACGGAGACTGCGCACAGATCCAGAGTGGCAGGAATACAGAGCAGAGGAAGGAGATTGCGCACAGATCCAGAGCGGTGGGGGATACAGAGCAGAGGAAGGAGTGACTGCGGCACAGATCCAGAACAGAGGAAGGAGACTGCGCAGATCCAGAGCGGAAGGGGATGCAGAGCAGAGGACGGAGACTGCGCACAGATCCAGAGCGGCGGGGGATACAGAGCAGAGGAAGGAGACTGCGCACAGATCCAGAGCGGCGGGGGATACAGAACAGAGGAAGGAGACTGCGCACAGATCCAGAGCGGCGGGGGATGCAGAGCAGAGGACGGAGACTGCGCACAGATCCAGAGCGACAGGGGATGCAGAGGAAGGAGACTGCGCACAGATCCAGAGCGGCGGGGGATACAGAGCAGAGGAAGAAGACTGCGCACAGATCCAGAGCGGTGGAGGTACAGAGCAGAGGACAGAGACTGCGCACAGATCCAGAGCAGCGGGGGATAGAGCAGAGGAAGGAGACTGCGCACAGATTCAGAGCAGAGGAAGGAGACTGCGCACAATCCAGAGCGGCGGGGGATACAGAGCAGAGGACAGAGACTGCGCACAGATCCAGAGCAGAGGAAGGAGACTGCGCACAGATCCAGAGCGGCGGGGGATACAGAGCAGAGGAAGAAGACTGCGCACAGATCCAGAGCGGTGGAGGTACAGAGCAGAGGACAGAGACTGCGCACAGATCCAGAGCGGTGGAGGTACAGAGCAGAGGACAGAGACTGCGCACAGATCCAGAGCGGCGGGGGATACAGAGCAGAGGAAGAAGACTGCGCACAGATCCAGAGCAGTGGAGGTACAGAGCAGAGGACAGAGACTGCGCACAGATCCAGAGCGGTGGAGGTACAGAGCAGAGGACAGAGACTGCGCACAGATCCAGAGCAGCGGGGGATACAGAGCAGAGGAAGAAGACTGCGCACAGATCCAGAGCGGTGGAGGTACAGAGCAGAGGACAGAGACTGCGCACAGATCCAGAGCGGTGGAGGTACAGAGCAGAGGACAGAGACTGCGCACAGATCCAGAGCAGCGGGGGATACAGAGCAGAGGAAGGAGACTGCGCACAGAACCAGAGCAGAGGAAGGAGACTGCGCACACATCCAGAGCGGTGGAGGTACAGAGCAGGGAGATGGAGGAGGGATACGGTGCATAGATCTGGAGCGGTGGGGCAGAGAATGAATGCAGGTGAGTGGGGGGACCACGGTCTGGAGACATCCTCTGCACATGGAGTACGGAGACACACGGCACCCAGGTCTGACAGGAGATGGAACCGCGCCCAGGAGTCAGCACTCCCATCATCCGCCCACCTCTGCACTTTCTAACATCTCAACTGCTGGTGTGTACTGGGAGTTGTAGTTCCTCGGTGACTCGCTAATCTGTTCCCGAGTTGCGATACTTGTGATCACAGGGCGAGTCAGGCGCTGCCATGAGGACGAGGTGACGGCGGCTGCACACTGTGACAGTCCACGAGGGCCGCGTCCTGCTCGGGGATACAGAGGGTCATCACTGCGCCCCTATAACCGGCCTGTGTGAACACGGCCCCGCGAGAATGAGGCTCTGGCTCTGCTTTCATCATGACATTTAATGGCACCCATCCCCCACAGCACAGCGCTCCACAGCGCCCCCTGCAGATCGTCCTCCGCTTTGTACATTGTGCGATGCTTTACAGGAAACGTCCCCATAAAATACAGAGCAATAAATAGCCCCACCCCCAGCAGGAAGTAAGGACACCCGCGGCCGAGAGCCAGTCACAGGGTGGCACGGTGTGACGGCTGCTGGTGCTCCTCCCATCTGGCCGCGAGAAGGGCCCATCCTCCACCTGCGAGCTCCCGACACCCGCGGCCTCGCGCCGGGGGCTCCCTCCGCACAGGGCCACGTGGGCTCCAGCATTAGTTGGTGTCCATACAGTCCAAGTCCTGCTGTCTGTCCTGTTCCCCGAGGTCGTCCTCAGTGGGGGGAGAGCCGAGAGACGCTGCAGGCGAGGAGGCCTTAAAGCTGCCGCCATCTTGTCTCTGGTAGAACAGCACATATGCCGCTTTAGTCTAGGAGAGAGAAGACGTCACAGAGCGAGGACCACCCCGAGTGATGGCCGCCGCACCCGACCCCATCCCCCCACTCCCCGAGTGATGGCCGCCGCACCCGACCCCATCCCCCCACTCCCCGAGTGATGGCCGCCGCACCCGACCCCATCTCCCCACTCCCCGAGTGATGGCCGCCGCACCCGACCCCATCCCCCCACTCCCCGAGTGATGGCCGCCGCACCCGACCCCATCCCCCCACTCCCCGAGTGATGGCCGCCGCACCCGACCCCATCCCCCCACTCCCCGAGTGATGGCCGCCGCACCCAACGCCACCCCGAGTGATGGCCGCCGCACCCGACCCCATCCCCCCACTCCCCGAGTGATGGCCGCCGCACCCGACCCCATCCCCCCACTCCCCGAGTGATGGCCGCCGCACCCGACCCCATCCCCCCACTCCCGAGTGATGGCCGCCGCACCGACCCCATCTCCCCACTCCCCGAGTGATGGCCGCCGCACCCGACCCCATCCCCCCACTCCCCGAGTGATGGCCGCCGCACCCGACCCATCCCCCCACTCCCCGAGTGATGGCCGCCGCACCCGACCCCATCCCCCCACTCCCCGAGTGATGGCCGCCGCGCCCAACGCCACCCCGAGTGATGGCCGCCGCCTCGACCCCATCCCCCCCTCTCCGAGTTATGGCCGCCGCGCCCGACCCCATCCCCCCACTCCCCGAGTGATGGCCGCCGCGCCCGACCCCACCCCGAGTGATGGCCGCCGCGCCCGACCCCACCCCGAGTGATGGCCGCCGCGCCCGACCCCACCCCGAGTGATGGCCGACACGCCCGACCCCACCCCGAGTGATGGCCGACATGCCCGACCCCACCCGAGTGATGGCCGCCGCGCCCGACCCCATCCCGAGTGATGGCCGCCGCGCCCGACTCCATCCCGAGTGATGGCCGCCGCGCCCGACTCCATCCCGAGTGATGGCCGCCGCGCCCGACCCCATCCCCCCACTCCCCGAGTGATGGCCGCCGCGTCCGACCCTATCCCCCCCACTCCGAGTTATGGCCGCAGCGCCCGACCCCATCCCCCCACTCCCGAGCGATGGCCGCCGCGCCCGACTCCATCCCGAGCGATGGCCGCCGCGCCCGACCCCACCCCGAGCGATGGCCGCCGCGCCCGACCCCACCCCGAGCGATGGCCGCCACGCCCGACCCCACCCCGAGCGATGGCCGCCGCGCCCGACCCCACCCCGAGCAATGGCCGCCGCGCCCGACGCCACCCCGAGCGATGGCCGCTGCGCCCGACGCCACCCCGAGCGATGGCCGCCGCGCCCGACGCCATCCCCCACTCCCGAGCGATGGCCGCCGCGCCCGACCCAGAGCGATGGCCGCCGCACCTGACCCCACCCCGAGCGATGGCCGCCGCGCCCGACTCCATCCCGAGCGATGGCCGCCGCGCCGACCCCACCCCGAGCGATGGCCGCCGCCGGCCCGACGCCATCCCCCCACTCCCCGAGCGATGGCCACCGCGCCCGACCCAGAGCGATGGCCGCCGCGCCCGACCCCACCCCGAGCGATGGCCGCCGCGCCCGACCCCACCCCGAGCGATGGCCGCCGCGCCGACCCCACCCCGAGCGATGGCCGCCGCGCCCGACCCACCCCGAGCGATGGCCGCCGCGCCCGACCCCACCCCGAGCGATGGCCGCCGCGCCCGACGCCACCCCGAGCGATGGCCGCCGCGCCCGACCCACCCCGAGCGATGGCCGCCGCGCCCGACGCCACCCCGAGCGATGGCCGCCGCGCCCGACGCCATCACCCCACTCCCCGAGTGATGGCCGCAGCGCCCGACCCTATTCCCCCACTCCCCGAGTGATGACCGCCGCGCCCGACCCCACCCCGAGTGATGGCCGCCGCGCCCGACCCCACCCCGAGTGATGGCCGCCGCGCCCGACCCCACCCCGAGTGATGGCCGCCGCGCCCGACCCCACCCCGAGTGATGGCCACCACGCCCGACCCCACCCCGAGTGATGGCCGCCGCGCCCGACCCCATCCCGAGTGTTAGCCGCCGCGCCCGACCCCACCCCGAGTGATGGCCGCCGCGCCCGACCCCATCCCCCCACTCCCCGAGTGATGGCCGCCGCGCCCGACCCTATCCCCCCCACTCCCCGAGTGATGGCCGCCGCGCCCGACCCCATCCCCCCCACTCCCCGAGTGATGGCCGCCGCGCCCGACCCCATCCCCCCCACTCCCCGAGTGATAGCCGCCGCGCCCGACCCCACCCCGAGTGATGGCCGCCGCGCCCGACCCCATCCCCCCACTCCCCGAGTGATAGCCGCCGCGCCCGACCCCATCCCGAGTGATGGCCGCCGCGCCCGACCCCACCCCGAGTGATGGCCGCCGCGCCCGACCCCATCCCCCCACTCCCCGTACCACAATCTGATCTTCAGACGCCGGGGAAACGCTGCTGTCATCGAAGTAATACCACTGCTGAGTCTCCTGATTCTTGGCGTACGCGGTGTCTGCGGGGAGACAAAGGCGCTGGTCAGCGAGAGACATGAGGAGCTGCGCCATTACTGCACCCGCCATACTTACAATGGCCACCACCCATGCCGCCATAGTGATTGGAAACCGCCACAAGATCATACACGTAGGGCCCGGCCGTCGGGTCACACACAAACTCCGACATGTTAAGGTTTCTGGAACATAGAGCACAGTAATGCGCGGGGGTGTAGGGAGCGCGGCCGACCACGCGGGATCATCCTCAACGAGCCGCCATCAGGATCCGGCCCGAAACTCACCTGCCAACAGTCACCGCCTCGCAGGAGCGCCCCGGCCTACCTGTTACCACCCGCAGGAACGCCCCGGCCCACCCAGCACCTGTTACCACCCGCAGGAACGCCCTGGCCCACCCAGCACCTGTTACCACCCGCAGGAACGCCCTGGCCCACCGACCACCTGTTACCACCCACAGGAGCGCCCCGGCCCACCGACCACCTGTTACCACCCGCAGGAGCGCCCTGGCACACCGACCACCTGTTACCATCCGCAGGAACGCCCTGGCCCACCCAGCACCTGTTACCACCCGCAGGAACGCCCTGGCCCACCGACCACCTGTTACCACTCACAGGAGCGCCCCGGCCCACCGACCATCTGTTACCACCCGCAGGAGCGCCCTGGCACACCGACCACCTGTTACCATCCGCAGGAACGCCCTGGCCCACCAAGCACCTGTTACCACCCGCAGGAACGCCCTGGCCCACCGACCACCTGTTACCACCCACAGGAGCGCCCTGGCCCACCGACCACCTGTTACCACCCGCAGCAGCGCACTGACCCACCGACCGACCACCTGTTACCAGCGGCAGGACAAAGGGGCGGCCTTACCGGATGGGGAACTCCACCACCGCATCCAGCTTGTCCCTCCAGTAGCGGTTATACGAGAAGCGCTTTAAATGCACCACAAGGATTTTTGGCAAAGACCAGAGGTCAAACTTTTTGGTGGCTCTCTGATGCTTCCGGCAGTTTGGGCAATACCTGGAATTAAGAGAGGTCTGAGGCAGAAAGCAGGGGCCAAATGCCCACAGGAATGGGGCAGGGCACCCCCACAGGGCGGGCACCCAGTAGTCACACAACACAGGGTGGGTGCTCACCAGGGGTCGTGTTCTCCCAGCACTTCGGTCTTGGTGAAGAGCTGGATGCAGTCTCTCAGAGCCACCGTCATCTTCTTCTTCTGCGGCTGCAGCATAGACTCGTGCTTGTCGAAGGCCTGCAGGAAAGATGACGTCACAGTAGCCCCCACAACCAATACCCGACTACGGCCCCCAACCATCACCCGACTACGGCCCCCAACCATCACCCGACTACGGCCCCCCAACCACACATCCGACTACGGCCCCCAACCAATACCGACTACGGCCCCCAACCATCACCCGACTACGGCCCCCAACCATCACCCGACTACGGCCCCCAACCATCACCCGACTACGGCCCCCAACCATCACCCGACTACGGCCCCCAACCATCACCCGACTACGGCCCCCAACCATCACCCGACTACGGCCCCCAACCATCACCCGACTACGGCCCACCACCGTCGCCCAACCATCACCCGACTACGGCCCCCAACCATCACCCGACTACGGCCCCCAACCATCACCCGACTACGGCCCCCAACCATCAACCGACTACGGCCCCCAACCATCACCCGACTACGGCCCCCAACCATACAACCCGACTACGGCCCCCAACCATCACCCGACTACGGCCCCCAACCATCACCCGACTACGGCCCCCAACCATCACCCGACTACGGCCCCCAACCATCACCCGACTACGGCCCCCAACCATCACCCGACTACGGCCCCCATACCAATCACCCGACTACGGCCCCCAACCATCACCCGACTACGGCCCCCAACCATCACCCGACTACGGCCCCCAACCATCACCCGACTACGGCCCCCAACCATCACCCGACTACGGCCCCCAACCATACCCGACTACGGCCCCCACCATCACCCGACTACGGCCCCATCCATCACCCGACTACGGCCCCATCCATCACCCGACTACGGCCCCCATCCATACCCGACTACGGCCCCACCATACCCGACTCGCCCACCACGACTACGGCCCCCATACCATCACCCGACTACGGCCCCCAACCATCACCCGACTACGGCCCCCATCCATCACCCGACTACGGCCCCTCAATCCATCCACCCGACTACGGCCCCCAACTCCACTACCGGCCCACCATACCCGACTACGGCCCCAACCATCACCCGACTACGGCCCCCAACCATCACCCGACTACGGCCCCCACCATCACCCGACTACGGCCCCCAACCATCACCCGACTACGGCCCCCAACCATCACCCGACTACGGCCCCACCATACCCCACTACGGCCCCCAATACCGATACGGCCCCCAACCATCACCCGACTACGGCCCCCAACCATCACCCGACTACGGCCCCAACCATCACCCGACTACGGCCCCCACCATACCCGACTACGGCCCCCAACCATCACCCGACTACGGCCCCCAACCATCACCCGACTACGGCGCTCCCCCAACCATCACCCGACTACGGCCCCCAACCATCACCCGACTACGGCCCCCAACCATCACCCGACTACGGCCCCCAACCATCACCCGACTACGGCCCCACCATCACCGACTACGCCCCCACCATACCCGACTACGGCCCCCAACCATCACCCGACTACGGCCCCCAACCAAATCACCCGACTACGGCCCCCAACCATCACCCGACTACGGCCCCCAACCATCACCCGACTACGGCCCCCACCATCACCCGACTACGGCCCCCATACCATCAACTCCCGACTACGGCCCCCAACCATCACCCGACTACGGCCCCAACCATCACCCGACTACGGCCCCCATCCATCACCCGACTACGGCCCCACTACGATCGGCCCAACCATCACCCGACTACGGCCCCCAACCATCACCCGACTACGGCCCCCAACCATCACCCGACTACGGCCCCCAACCATCACCGACTACGGCCCCAACCATCACCGACCTACGGACCCCCAACCATCACCCGACTACGGCCCCAACATCACCGATGGCCCACCATCCGACTACGGCCCCCAACCATCACCCGACTACGGCCCCCAACCATCACCCGACTACGGCCCCCAACCATCACCCGACTACGGCCCCCAACCATCACCCGACTACGGCCCCACATACACTGCCCACCACCCGACTACGGCCCCCCCATACCATCACCCGACTACGGCCCCCAACCATCACCCGACTACGGCCCCAACCATCACCCGACTACGGCCCCCAACCATCACCCGACTACGGCCCCAACCATCACCCGACTACGGCCCCACCATACCCGATACGCCCCCGACCATACCCACTACGGCCCCCAACCATCACCCGACTACGGCCCCAACCATCACCGACTACGGCCCCAACCATCACCCGACTACGGCCCCCAACCATCACCCGACTACGGCCCCCAACCATCACCCGACTACGGCCCCCAACCATCACCCGACTACGGCCCCCAATCCATCACCCGACTACGGCCCCAACCATCACCCGACTACGGCCCCAACCATCACCCGACTACGGCCCCCAACCATCACCCGACTACGGCCCCAACCATCACCCGACTACGGCCCCCATCCAATCACCCGACTACGGCCCCCAACCATCACCCGACTACGGCCCCCAACCATCACCCGACTACGGCCCCCAACCATCACCGACTACGGCCCCACAATACCCGACTACGGCCCCAACCATCACCGACTACGGCCCCATCCAATACCCGACTACGGCCCCATCCAATACCCGACTTACGGCCCATCCATACCCGATTACGGCCCCAACCATCACCGACTACGGCCCCAACCATCACCGACTACGGACCCCAACCATCACCGACTACGGCCCCATCCATACCGACTACGGCCCCCAACGCATCACCGACTACGGCCCCAACATACCCGACTACGGCCCCAACAACACCGACTACGGCCCCATCCATACGACTACGGCACCTCAAATCACCGATACGGCCCCAACCTCATCCAGATACGGCCCACATACCGACTAGGCCCAACATCACCGATATCGGTTCAATACCGATCGCCCCCATTTCCGAGTCACTAGGGAAAATCGGATGAGCCCCAACAATGGCAGAACAATTTACCAGACTACGGCCGCCATCATGCAGAGCGCTCACTCCGCCTCCTGTCATCGTAATACGACTTCTTCGTCTCCGTCTCCCAGTCTATGGCTACAGTGGAATAGGCTAAAACAGATCAGACGACAGCAGAGTCATCAGCAGCCGCCGGCCTCTCATCATACGACTATGTGCGACTGACGGCAGCCTGCTCACGGCCTAATGAACTGGCTGATAACAGAAAGCAGCGGATGGGGCAAGCTGTCTGGTCCTGACTAGAATTAAGCAAACTTCTCAAAATTCGGTTTGGATTACGGTCGGCGGCCAACGTTGCATTAGCAATAGTCGCCGAATATCATTGGCGTAGAAATGACCGAATATGTTCGAATCCATCGTCAATTTGTCACGAATAGGGTAAATTCAGATTGGGCAGCCATTTCCGAACATATTGGCTGAACTCTGACCATACTCACAGGTGAGTTTCAGGAAGACGCCCTCGGCCGGCATGCTGCCCACATCGGACGTGGCGTAGGAGTTGACCAGGCTGAAGCAGAAGAGCCTCTTGCGGACGTCCTGGGCTTTCTTTGGCATTTTATTGCAGGGACTACAACCCTCAGAGTTCTCCTCCTCCGCGCTGTCGTCTGACTGGCCGTTGGACTCTTCCGGGGACTCGTCCCGCTCTTCATGTTCCTCCTGATGATCCATCTCCTCATCTTGAAAACATAGAAAATAAGTCTGAGCTCAGCAGGAGGTGCTACGTAAGCCGGACGAGCGATGGCGGATTTCCACATTTACCGTCATAAATCCCATTTGAGCCATTGCAAGAAGTGGAGCTGCTGGACGGACAGGAGTATTCCTCCGGTAACGGGGCCTTTACGTAGCGCCTGAGGGAGGACGCAACATGTGAGGAAGAGCGACCATCTCTGTGGGGGCCCGTCACCCCCACCACAGAGCACGAGAGGAAGCCCGTCCCCCCCACAACAGAGCACGAGAGGACGCCCGTCCCCCCCACAACAGAGCACGAGAGGACGCCCGTCCCCCCCACAACACAGCACGAGAGGAAGCCCGTCCCCCCACAACAGAGCATGAGGAAGCCCAGTCCCCCCACAACACAGCACGAGAGGACCCCGTCCCCCCCAAACACAGCACGAGAGGAAGCCCGTCCCCCCCACAAACAGAGCACGAGGGAGCCCGTCCCCCCACAACACAGCACGAGAGGACCCCGTCCCCCCCACAACACAGCACGAGAGGACGCCCGTCCCCCCACAACACAGCACGATAGGACGCCCGTCCCCCCCACAACACAGCAGAGAGGACGCCCGTCCCCCCACAACAGCACTGAGAGGACGCCCATCCCCCCCACCACAGCACGAGAGGACGCCCGTCCCCCCCACAACAGAGCATGAGAGGACGCCCGTCCCCCCACAACAGAGCATGAGAGGACGCCCGTCCCCCCCACAACACAGCACGAGAGGAAGCCCGTCCCCCCCACAACAGAGCACGAGAGGACGCCCGTCCCCCCACAACAGAGCACGAGAGGACGCCCGTCCCCCCCACAACACAGCACGAGAGGACGCCCGTCCCCCCACAACAAGCAGAGAGGACGCCCGTCCCCCCACAACAGAGCAGAGAGGAGCCCATCCCCCCCACAACAGAGCAGAGAGGAAGCCCGTCCCCCCACAACAGAGCATGAGAGGACGCCCATCCCCCCACAACAGAGCATGAGAGGACGCCCGTCCCCCCACAACAGAGCACGAGAGGAAGCCCGTCCCCCCCACAACAGAGCACGAGAGGACGCCCGTCCCCCCCACAACAGAGCACGAGAGGAACGCCCGTCCCTCCCACAACAGAGCACGAGAGGACGCCCGTCCCTCCCACAACAGAGCACGAGAGGAAGCCCGTCCCCCCACAACAGAGCACGAGAGGAAGCCCGCCCCCCCACAACACAGCACGAGAGGACGCCCGCACCCCCCACAACAGCCAACGGCCACGAGAGGAAGCCCGTCCCTCCCACAACAGAGCACGAGAGGAAGCCCGTCCCCCCCACAACAGAGCACGAGAGGACGCCCTCCCCCACAACAGAGCACGAGAGGAAGCCCGTCCCCCCCACAACAGAGCACGAGAGGAGCGCCCGTCCCCCCCACACGAGAGGAGCCTGTCCCCCCCACAGAGCACGAGAGGAGCGTCCCCCACACAGAGCACAGGACCCATCCCCACAAAGAGCCGAGAGGAGCCGTCCCCCCCAACAGAGCACGAGAACGCCCGCACCCCCCCACGAGAGTGAGGAGCATGACGCCCTCCATATTGCATGAGGGGAAGCCCGCAGCACAAGAGACACATGTGACCCTGAAGCGGACGCTGTCTCGATGCCACTTACTGGATTCTCTCCAAGACCAGGCTGTACAGCATGTCTGCCGTAAGCTTCTGCCGGGGTACGGAGATCAGGAGCGGCTGCCCATACAGGATGGTGCCCGCCGCACTGCTCTGTCGGAATCGCTTCTCCCGGAAACAGATGGGCAATGTGAGCCAATCAGAATCTGAGCCCCCCGACGACTTCACCTCGTACCTGCAGCAAGATGAGGACTCTATGTAGGAGAGAGGGGGCCGAGGAACCTTACCCATCACCCGAGAGAGGGATGCGAATAAAAACTGAAGAAGCGAAGTCGAAGGCAGCCCGTAGACGACCGAAAGGGGGACACGAGAAGGCAGGGAGATAAGCTGAGAGAGAGAGAAAGCGAGAGAGAGAAAGCGAGAGAGAGAAAGCGAGAGAGAGAAAGCGAGAGAAGAGGAAAGCGAGAAGAGAGAGAGCAAGAGGAGAGAGAGAGAGAGAAAGCGAGAGAGAGAGGAAAGCGAGAGAGAGGAGAGAAAGCGAGAGAGAGAGAGAAAGCGAGAGGAAGAGGAGCGAGAGAGAGAGGAGCGAGAGAGAGAGAGAAAGCAGAGAGAGAGAGAAAGCGAGAGAGAGAGAAAGCGAGAGAGAGCAGAGAGAAAGCGGAGAGAGAGAGAGAAAGCGAGGAGAGAAGAGAGAGAGAAAGCGAGAGAGAGAGAAAGCGAGAGAGAGAGAAAGCGAGAGAGAGGAAAGCGAGAGAGAGAGAAAGCGAGAGAGAGGAAAGCGAGAGAGGAGAGCGAGAGAGAGGAAAGCGAGAGAGAGAGAGAAGACGAGAGAGAGAGGAAAGCGAGAGAGAGGAAGCGAGAGAGGAAGCAGAGAGAGGAAAGCGAGAGAGGAGAAAGCGAGAGAGAGGAAAGCGAGAGAGAGGAGAAGCGAGAGAGAAAGCGAGAGAGAGAGAGAAAGCGAGAGAGAGAGGAGAAAGCGAGAGAGAGGAAGGAGAGAGAGGGAAAGCGAGAGAGGGAGAAGCGAGAGAGAGGGAAAGCGAGAGAGAGGGAAAGCGAGAGAGAGAGAAAGCGAGAGAGAGAGAAAGCGAAGAGAGGGAAAGCGAGAGAGAGGAAAGCGAGAGAGAGGAAAGCGAGAGAGAGAAAGCGAGAGAGAGAGGAAAAGCGAGAGAGGGAAAGCGAGAGAGGGGAAAGCGAGAGAGAGAAGAGGAGAGAAGCGAAGAGGAGAGAGAGAAAGCGAGAGAGAGAGAAAGCGAGAGAGGAAAGGAGAGAGAGAAAGCGAGAGAGGAGAGAGGAAAGCGAGAGAGAGAGAGAGAGAAAGCGAGAGGAGAGAGAGGAAAGCGGAGAGAGGAAAGCGAGAGAGAGAGAAGAGAACGAGAGAGAGGAAAGCGAGAGGAAGAGAGAAAGCGAGAGAGAGAGAGAAAGCGAGAGAGAGAGAGAAAGCGAGAGAGAGAGAGAAAGCGAGAGAGAGAGAAGCGAAGCAGAGAAGAAAGCGAGAGAGAGAGAAAGCGAGAGAGAGAGAGAGAAGCGAGAGAGAGAAGCGAGAAGAGAAAGCGAGAGAGAGGAGAGAAAGCGAGAGAAGAGAGAAAAGCGAGAGAGAGAGAAAGCGAGAGAGAGAGAAAGCGAGAGAGAGAGAGAAAGCGAGAGAGAGAGCGAGAGAGAGAGGAGAGAAGAGAAAGCGAGAGAGAGAAAGCGAGAGAGAGAGAGAAAGCGAGAGAGAGAAAGAGAGAGAGAAAGCGGAGAGAGAGAGAAAGCGAGAGAGAGAGAGAGAGCGAGAGAAAGCGAGAGAGAGAGGAGAGAAAGCGAGAGAAGGAGAGAGAGAAAGCGAGAGAGAGAGAGAAGCGAGAGAGAGGAGAGAGAAGGAGAGGAGAGAAAGCGAGAGAGAAGCGAGAGAGAGAGAAAGCGAGAGAGAGAGAAGCGAGAGAGAGAAGGAGGAGAGAAAGCGAGAGAGAGAAAGCGAGAGAGAAGCGGAGAGAGAGAGAAGGCGAGAGAGAGAAAGCGAGAGAGAAAGCGAGAGGAGAAAGCGAGAGAGAGAGAAGCGAGAGAGAGAGAAAGCGAGAGAGAGAAGCGAGAGAGAAAGCGAGAGAGAAAGCGAGAGAGGAGAAGAAAGCGAGAGAAGAGAGAGAAAGCCAGAGAGAGAAAGCCAGAGAGAGAGAAAGCCAGAGAGAGAGAAAGCCAGAGAGAGAGAAAGCCAGAGAGAGAGAAAGCCAGAGAGAGAAAGCCAGAGAGAGAAAGCCAGAGAGAGAAAGCCAGCGAGAGAAAGAACGCGAGAGAAAAACGCGAGAGAGAAAACGCGAGAGAGAAACGCGAGAGAGAAACGCGGAGGAACGCGAGAGAGAGAACGCGAGAGAGAGAACGAGAGAGAAAACGGAGAGAGAGAACGCGAGAGAGAGAACGCGAGAGAAGCGAGAGAGAAACGAGAGAGAGAACGCGAGAAGAGAACGCGAGAGAGCGAAAGAGAGTGAAAGAGAAAGAGGAGAGAGAGAAAGATAGAAAGAGAAAGAGAGGAGAGAGGAGAAAGAAAGATCACACACGCACGAGAGCGACACAAGAGAGACACACGGGAGAAATATAAAAAGACTGAACTTCACTTCTAAACAGAAATCAGGTGTGAACAGGGGCTTACTAAGAGCAGCCATCTCCATATATAACACACACAACCGTACACAAAGAGATCGTCGCGCTCCATGATGTGACTGAGCATTTCATCCGACTGGAAGATTTTGTGAAAACGGTGATTGTACACATCCGTCACCACCATCTGCGGGGAAGAGAAGGCGGAGGTTAAGACTCTGCGGCGGAGGGGGAACCGGGGGGCAGAGGAGGAACGGGGGGGGAGGCAGAGGAGGAACGGGGGGGAGGCAGAGGGGGGAACAGGGGGGCAGGCAGAGGAGGAACCAGGGGGAGGAAGAGGGGGAACCGGGGGGCAGGCAGAGGAGGAACCGGGGGGAGGAAGAGGGGGAACCGGGGGGCAGGCAGAGGAGGAACCGGGGGGAGGAAGAGGGGGAACCGGGGGGCAGGCAGAGGAGGAACCAGGGGGGCGGGCAGAGGAGGAACCAGGGGGGCGGGCGGCAGGAGGAGGAACCAGGGGGGCGGGCAGAGGAGGAACCAGGGGGGCGGGCAGAGGGGGAGACCAGGGGCCCGAAGGGGAACCGGGTGGGTGGAGGAGGAAACGGGAGGGGTAGGGGCAGAGGGCGGGGGAACCAGGGGGCAGAGGGGGAACTTACATTTTCGGCAGGCACTCCTGACAGTTTAGAAAGCGCGGAGCAGAGGTCAGAGACCACCCCCATTTTAGGCACAATCAGTCGGTACTGTGCAGGAGAACAAAGGAGACGTTAGATCACACGCGTGCTTCCCCGACATGCCACACATTAGCCAAGAACTCACCTGGGTGGGCTTACACTGAGGGTCCGCACGCACCAGGAACACCTCCATAGTGCGGTCCTTCTTCATGGGGAGGGGAAGAGTGAGATAACAGAAAGGGTCGAAGGTCACGGACACCTTGGAGCACTCGGGACACACGAGCGTGGACTTAAAGAGACCGTGGAAAATGTCCACAATGATGGAGTTATTCCGCCGCAGGTGATTGTCCCACGCCTCTGTAGCAACCACCTGCGGGATGGCAGACGTGAGCGAGCGAGGACGCGGCCCCCGACCCACCTCTAACCCGATACCCATGGCCACCTCCAGACATACCGCTGCCGCAAAAGCGCGAGCCCCCGCCGGCACACAACCCGTACTACAGCGGACACTCCGACTGTACACGTACCGAGTCCGGCCGGCCATTTGCGTCCTTCAGCTCCAGGTACGGCTTCTTCTTCACTCTGTTCAAGTCTTCATGCAAGCCGTCCAGAAGAAACGCCAGGAGCTCCTGAGAGTCCTGCTGCTGGTACCCCGAGAACTGCGGGGCGAAGCGGCCCACCTGTGTCTGAGAGAGGCGGCAGTGAGCGAGTGACTGCAGCAGAACAGTGAGCGCAGCTCTGGAGTATAATACAGGACCAGTAATGTAATGTATGTACACAGAGACTGCACCAGCAGAATAGTGAGTGCAGCTCTGGAGTATAATACAGATGTACCAGGATAAGTAATGTATGTACACAGTGACTGCACCAGCAGAATAGTGAGTGCAGCTCTGGAGTATAATACAGGACCAGTAATGTAATGTATGTACACAGGACTGCACCAGCAGAATAGTGAGTGCAGCTCTGGGGTATAATACAGAATGTAACTCAGGATCAGTAATGTAATGTATGTACACAGTGACTGCACCAGCAGAATAGTGAGTGCAGCTCTGGGTATAATACAGGATGTAACTCAGGATCAGTAATGTATTGTACACAGTGACTGCACCAGCAGAATAGTGAGTGCAGCTCTGGAGTATAATACAGGATGTAACTCAGGATCAGTAATGTAATGTACACAGTGACTGCACCAGCAGAATAGTGAGTGCAGCTCTGGAGTATAATACAGGATGTAACTCAGGATCAGTAATGTAATGTATGTACACAGTGACTGCACCAGCAGAATAGTGAGTGCAGCTCTGGGGTATAATACAGGATGTAACTCAGGATCAGTAATGTAATGTATGTACACAATTACTGCACCAGCAGAATAGTGAGTGCAGCTCTAGGGGTATAATACAGGATGTAACTCATGATCAGTAATGTAATGTATGTACACAGTGACTGCACCAGCAGAATAGTGAGTGCAGCTCTGGAGTATAATACAGGATGTAACTCAGGATCAGTAATGTAATGTATGTACACAGTGACTGCACCAGCATTTTTTCACTCCATATAAACAGGGGTTTAAATCAGGACCCCCAAGTAATTTTTTGTACACAGTGCTGCACCACAGAATATGAGTGCCCGGGTATAAAAACAAAGGGGGGAAATCAGGGCATTTAATTTTAAAAAATTAAAACAGTGACGGCCCAGCAGAAAAATGGTGCAAACCTGGGGGAAAAACAGATTAACCGGATAGTAAAAAAATTTCACCCCGACTGGGACCACAAATATGAGTGAGCCTGGGGGTATAAAACAGGTGTAACTCGGGCAGTAATGTAAGACAATTTACTGCACCCCAGAAAGGAGTGCAGCCCGGATATAAAAGGGGGGAAAACCCCCGGGCAAATGTAAAAATTTTTTAAAACAGGAGCACCCCGCCCAAAATAGTGCAGCTCTGGGTAAAAAAACAGGAGGAAAAAAGGGGGAGAAAAAAAAAGTAAACAGTACTGCACCACAGAATAGTGATGCACTCTGGGTATAAAAACAATTTTTAAACCCCGGGGGATAATGAATGTACAAGTGACTGCACCACAGAATAGTGAGGCAGTTTTGGGGTATAATACAGGTGTAACCAGACCCGTAATGTAAAAGTACACCCGGGCTGCACCCCAAAAATGAGTGCAGCTCTGGGGAAAATACAGAGGGAAAAAAGATCAGTAAAAAAAAAATTACACTGACTCCCGGGGGAAAAAGGAGTGCAGCCTGGGGTATAATACGAAAAACTCGGATCATAATGTAATGATGTACCATGCTGCACCACGAATGTGAGGCAGCCGGGTAAAAATACAGGAAGTAACCGGTCATAATTTTAAAATTTTTCATGACTGCAAAACCCGCAGAAAAGTGAGTGCAGCTCCCCTTTTAATCCCGGATTTTTAAAAAAGGGTCATAAAGTAATGTAAAAAACCAGTGACTGCACCCCAGAATAGTGAGTGCAGCTCTGGGTATAAAACAGGAGGTAACTCAGATCAGTAATGTAAGTAAAGTACAAGGGGCTCACCAGCAGAAAGTGAGTGCAGCTCTGGGGTTTTAATACAGGATGTAACTCAGACAGAAAATGTATGTAAACAGTGACTGCACCCCCAAAAGTGAGTGCACTCCGGAGTATAATACAGATTTCTCAGGTCAGTAAAGTAATGTAAATTTCACAGTGATGCAAACCCCAAAAATTTGGGGGAGCTCTGGGGTATAATACAGGAGTAACTCAGGATCAGTAATTAAAGTATGTACACAGTGACGCAAACCCCAAATAGTGATGCACTTTGGGTAAATACAGGGGTTTAAAAAAGGGGGCCGAAAAAAAATGTAAAACAGTGACTGCACCACAAATAGTGATCACTCGGGGGTATAATACAGAAACTCAAAAAAGTAAGTATTACACATGACTGCACCACAAATGTAGTCACTCCCGGGAAAAACAGGAATGTAACTCAGGATCATAATGAAGTTTTCACCCGGACGGGACCCCAAAATGAGTGCAGTCTGGGGGATAAACAGGAGGGAACCAGGGTCAGTAATGAAAAATTTTTTCAACAGTGACTGCACCGCGAATAGGAGTGCAGCCCCCGGGGGGAAAAACCCGGAGTAACTCAGGACATAATGGGAAAAAAATGTACACGTATGCACCAAAAAGAAAAGTGGTTTCAGCTCTGGAGTATAATAAAAAGGGGTTAACTCAGGTCCAATTTAAATTTTGTTTCACATTTTTTGCACCACAGAATTTTGGGGTGCAGCTCCGGGAAAAAACAGGATGTAACCAGGATCAGTAATTTTTAATTACACAGTGACTGCACCGCAAATAGTAGTCGCTCCCGGGTAAAACAGAGTAAAAAAGGACATAAGTAATGTATGTACACAGGGTTTCCACCCAAAAATGGGGTCAGCTCGGGGTATAATACAGGATGTAATTCAGGATCAGTAAGTAAGTATGTACACAGGACTGCACCGCAGAAATGAGTGCAGCTCTGGGGTATAATACAGGGTGAACTCAGGTCTAATGTAATTTTGAAAAAGTGACTGGGACCAGCAAATTTAGGCAGCTCTGGATATAATACAGGAGGGAACTCAGGGTCAGTAAAAAAAAGTTTTTACACAGTTGACCAGCAAAAATGAGTGCACTCTGGGGGTAATTTAAAACAGAGGGAACTCGGGTCATAATGTAATGTATTTACACATGACTGCACCACAGAAATGGTGCAGCTTTTGGGGGAAAAACCCGGGGAACTCAGGGGGAGTAATGAATTTCACAGGACGCACCACAAATAGTGATGCAGCCTTTGGGGTTTTAAAAAGGATTAACTCAGGTCGAATTTTAAAAAAATTACACGTGACTGCCCCAGCAAATAGAGGCAGCTCTGGGGGATAATACAGGGTAACTCAGGGTCAAAAAAAAGTATGACACTGCTCCCAGCAGAATGTGAGTCAGCCTGGGGGATAATCAGGATGAACTCAGGATCAAAAGTAATGTTGTACACAGTGACTGCACCACAAATAGTGATGCAGCTCTGGGGATAAACGAGGGGGCTCAGATCATAAAGGTTTTTTACACAGTACGCACCCCCAGAAAATGAGTGCACTCTGGGGAAATTTCCCAAAACCAGGGTCAGTAATGTAAAAATTTGGTATACGGGGTTGGGACCCAGAAAGGAAAGGGGCTTCCCCGGGGGATACAAAGAGTAACCAGGATCAGTAAGTTTTTATGTAACATACGGGACCACAGAAAAAGTGTGCGGGTTTTGGGGATAATACGGGTTAACCAAACATAAAAATTTTTACACAGGACGCACCAGCAAATAGTGGTCCCGGGGTTTTAAAAAAAGGGGTAACTCAGGATCATAATTTTAATGTATGGGACACAGGGAATTTAAAACCCCCCCAAAAAATAGGGGAGCCGGGGTAAATACAGGATGTAACTCAGGACAAAAAGTAAAATTTTGTACAAAAATACTGCACCCCAAATGTATGCAGCTCTTTTGGGGAAAAAAAAGGGTTAACCAAACAGTAATTAAAAAACCAGGGCTGCACCACAAATAGTGGTGCAGCCTGGGGTTAATACGGTGTTTAAATCCCGGCCCCCAAAGTAATGTAAAGTACAAGTGACTGCCCAGCAGAAAATGATCACTCTGGGGTATAAAACCCGATGTAACCAGGGTCAGTAAAAAAGTAAAGTACAAAATGACTGCACCACAAAAATTGGCAGTTTGGGGGATAAACAGATGTAACTCGGGCATAAGTAATGTATGTACACGTGACTGCCCCCACAGAATAGTGAGTGCACCCGGGGTATAATACTGGATTTTAAAAACCCGGGGGATAATGAATTTTTACCCGGGGCCTTTTCACCACAAATATGATGCAGCTCGGGGTTTTAAAACAGGGTGTAACTCAAAATTTTTAAAAAAATTTTATGTACACTGACTTCAAAACAAAAGTGATGCAGTTTTGGGTAAATACAGGATTAACCAGGATCATAATTTTATGTCAAAATGAAAGCACCAGCAGAAAGTGAGGCAGCTCTGGGGGTTTTAAAAAGAGTAACTCAGATCATAAAAATGTAAAAAATACCCCAAACCCAAAAAATGTGAGGCAGCTCCGGGGATAATAAAAGTTTTAAAAACCCCCATCGTTTTTAAAATTTGTACCATGACTGCACCACAAAAAATGATTTCAGCTCTGGAAAAAATACAGGATTTAACCAATCTAATGAATTTTTACACAGTGATGCAAACCCCAAAAGTGATGCGCCGGAGTAAAATACAGGAATACCCCAGGAAACAAATGAATGTAGTACACAGTGATGCACCGCAGAAATGAGTCAGCTCTGGGGGAAAAAACAGGATTAATCGGGCATAAGTATGTACCATCTGCACCCAGAATAGGGGTGCAGCTCTGGGTAAATAAAAGTAACTCGGGCAGTAAAAAAAATGGTTTACACAGGGAATGCACCGCAAAAAGTGAGTGCACTCTGGGTATAATACAGGAGTAACTCAGATCATAATTAATTAAGTACACAGTAAATGAAACCCCAGAAATTTAGTGCAGCTCGGGGGAAAAATCGGATTAAATCAGGGTCAGTAAGTAATTTATGTACACAGTGACTGCCCCCAGCAGAATATGAGTGCAGCTCTGAGTTTTAAACAGGAGTAACTCAGGGGGAAAAAGATGTAACCAGTGATGCACCCCGCAAAAGTGGGGGCAGCCCTGGGGGAAAATACAGGGGAACCCCATCAGTAATGAAAAATTTTTCACATTTCTGCCCCCCAAAAATGAGTCAGTTTTTTTTGGGTTTTAAAAAAAAGTAACTCAGGGCAGTAATGTAATGTATTTCCAGGACTGCACACAAATAGTGGTGCCTTTTTGGGGAAAAAACAGGATTTTAAAAAAGGGTCGTAATGTATGACACATGATTTCACCCCCCCAAAAAGGATGCACTCTTTTGGAAAAAACAGGGTAACCAGGGGGAGAAAAAAAATTATGTACACATTTACTGCACCAGCAGAATATGATCAATTCTGGGTAAATACAGGGTAATCAGGGGGAGTAAAAGTTTAAAAAACAAATACTGCACCGCAGAATAGATGCACTCGGGAAAAAATAAGGAAGTAACTCAGGGGAAACATAATGTAATTTTACACAGTGACTGCACCCCAAAAGGGTGCAAACTCCGGGGATAAACAGGAGGGAAAACCGGACATAATGTAATTTTTGTACACAGTGACTGCACCCCAGAAAAGGAGTCACTCGGAGTTTTAATACGGATGTAAAAACCCGGGCATAAAGTAAGTATTTCACATGACTGCACCACAAAAAATGAGGGGCAGTTTTGGAGTATAAAACAGGATTAAAACCCGGAAAAGTAATTTTAAGGGATGCACATGACTGCACCAGCAAATAGTGATGCAGCCTGGGTATAATACAGGATTTTAAAAAAGGATCATAAAAAAAATGTAAAACAGTGACTGCACCACAGAAAAAGGGGGGCAGCTCTGGGGATAATACAGGG
>JARQOD010008935.1:0-33522 GCA_033576555.1 Oophaga sylvatica
CCTAAGGTCACCAATGACCTACTATCTGCCAAGGCCAACCCACATACCTGTCCTCCTCCTCCGGACTGTCCTCTGCCTTTGACACAGTGGACCATTCCCTATTACTACAGACCCTTCATTTTCTTGGTATCCCCCAGGCTTGGGCCCCCTATCTTGGATCGCGTCAACCTAACAACCGAAATTATCGTCTCCCATACACACCACCCCCTCACGCCACCCTCTATTGTGGGAGTCCGTAAGGTTCAGACCTAGGGCCCCCTGTCTTCTCCATTTCCCACCTTCGGCCTCGGACAGTCATAGAATCTAAGCTTTGATACCCCTCTTTGCGAGGGACACACAGATTACATCTCTGGACCAATATCACCTCCCTACCAAAAATCCCTCAATGTCTGTCCCTATTTCATCCTTTTTCTCCGCTGATTCCAAAGCTTAATAGGACAAAAACAGAATTCACATCTTTCCCCCATTCTCACAAAACCCCCCCCAATGGACCTAACATTAATGTAAACGACTGCCCACTCTTCCAGTCCACAAGCTCGCTGTCTCGGGGTTATCCTTGACATGATCTCCTTTTAAAACATATCCAAACCCTCTCCACCTCCTCCCCGACTTCAACTCAAAAAAATCTCATGCATCCGTACATTCCTAAACCAAGAATCTGCAAAAACCCTAGTCCATGCCCTCATCATCTCCCCGCCTCGGACTACTGCAAACCTCCTCTCTTTGGCCTCCCCTCTAACCTTTTTGCACCCCTCCAATCTTTCTAAACTCTGCGCCCGACTAACCACCTGCCCCCCCCTATTCCCCGGCCCTCCCCTCTGTAAATCCCTGCACTGGCTCCCCATTACACAAAGACTCCAGTTCAAAACCTAATCAATGACATACAAACCATCCACAACCTGTGTCCCCCATCATCTTGACCTCGTCTCCCGGTACCTACTGCACCAACTTGATCCTCACAAGATCTCCTTCTTACTCCCCTCTTACCTCCTCTTCCCAAAATCGCATACAAGATTTCTCCCCGATCCCCCCTATCTGGAACTCTTCCCAAACATATAGACTCTCGCCTCCATGGAAAACCTTCAAAAAAGAACCTGAAGACCGCCTTTCCGACAAGCTGAAAATGCAGTCCAAGATCCACCAAACGCGCACGACCAGCTCTACCCCGCCAAATGATCTCACCCACCCCCTGAAGAGTGTGAGTCCTCGGGGGGCAGGGTCCTCTTCCTCCTGTCCCTTTGTCGTATTGTTAGTCTAAAGATTACTGTATTTTATTTATTATTATACCCCACCTCACATGTAAAGCACCATGGATTAAATGGCGTATAATAATTAATAATAAGCCGCCATCATCTGTAATGCCTTAGTAATCCTCCCGACAGAGATACACGCCTCACTACTGATGTCTATACGTAACCCCCCGAAAACGGGGATACATGCCATCACTACTGTAATGTCCTATACTGGTCCCCAGACAGAGGATACACCGCCATATACGAAAATTCCTATCGTGATCCTCCAGACAGGGGATACACCCCTCACTACTGTAATTGTTCCTATATAATCCTCCCAACCCAGGATAACGCCTTCACTCTGTATGTCCTAAATGTAATCCTCCGACAGGGGGATACAGCCTCAAACTTAATGTTTATACGGATCCTCCCAACACGGGGATACACCGCCACATAGTAAGTCCTATACGTAATCCCCCCAGACAGAGGATAACCGCATCACTATGTAATGCCTATCGGTCCTCCCAACAACGGATACACGCCTCATCCTGTAATGTCCTATACGTAACCTCCCAACCGGGGATACACGTCATCCTACTGTAATGTCCAACGTAACCTCCCGACACGAGGATACACCCCATCCTCTGAATGTCCTATAGTGATCCTCCCAGACACGGGGATACACCGCCATCACTACTTTTAATGTCCTATCTGATCCTCCCAGCAGGGAGGATACCCCCCCTCATACTGAATGTCCTTAGTGATCCCCCCAGACCGAGGATAAACCGCCATCACTACTGTAATGCCTATACGTAACCTCCCAAACGGGTACCCCCGCCACACTATGTAATGTCCTATACGTAATCCCCCGACAGGGGAAAACACTGCCCCCCAAGGTTTACCTAATATCACGAATCATGCAGCCGTGAGGCTTCGCCAAATTACCGAACAGCCCAAGATACTGAAACATGATAAAAACATGATATCTAGCACGCTGTTATCCAAGACTCACACCATTAAATTCATTGGAGAATCTGCCATGTACACCGGCCCCCCATGGTGCAAGGAACGCACACTACTGTAAGGTTCTGTGTATTTTCCTTGAAACTCAGTTTTCCCCCGGCCATTTTGCTTTTTGTCTTGGTGCAGATCTGCCCCAGTTAATATGGAGGTTCCGCTTTCATGTTCCCGCCCTGATTCTCTCCTCTTTCTTCTTAAGCACCCAGCTGAACAATCAGTGCTCCTGAATCAAGCTTCAGTCCCGGGGTGTGACCTATCCTGGAAACCTAGGATTTTGGACTCCAGCTATTTAAATTTGAGGAACTTTGAAACACTTTTGGATCTGGAAACTGCTGTCTGGTGAATCCAGTGTGCAGAGGAATTTTCGGTAAGAGAAGAGATCTAACCTGCTTTGGAGGGTTATTGTAGACTTGAAATTACTCTGGCCTGCGTGTCTCCTGCCCTGTTCCTGCAAACTGTGTGACCTTTTCTGCATGTTGTATGAAGGGAATACAAGTCATTTCATATCAACCTGTGTCTCATGTGTTTTCCTCGCACCCAAGCAAAGACGCTATAGGAACTGTACACTATACATGACACGTACCTATAGAGCGCTCGCCTGACAGCCCTGGGGAAACTAATCACAGGAGCCGTCAGGAGGACGGACACTCACTTATTACAAAGGAAAACAGATTGCAGCAGACTGGAGAAAGTCTTCAATGCTTTATTCCATAATGATTACAATATTGATCTAATATCCATGATGGTGAGTGGGAAGGTTCACCCTGAGGTTTCTGGCGGACCGCCTTAGTCATAGGGTATAACAAAAATAATGGAGGAACTAAGATGGTCTTTTGGAGGAGATTAATCATATACATCATATAACATAATACAGGTACTTTTTCACAAATTAGAATATCATCAAAAAGTTGTTTTTATTTCAGTTCTTCAAATACAGAAAGTGACTCTCCAATATTCTATATAGTCATTACACACAGAGTGATCTTTCTATAGGATCATTACACACAGAGTGATCTATTCTATAGAGTCATTACACACAGAGTGATCTATTCTATAGAGTCATTACACACAGAGTATCTATTCTATAGAGTCATTACACACAGAGTGATCTATTCTATAGAGTCATTACACACAGAGTGATCTATTCTATAGTCATTACACACAGAGTGATCTATTCTAAGAGTCATTAACACACAGAGTGATCTATTCTAGAGTCATTACACACAGAGTGATCTATTCTATAGTCATTACACACAGAGTGATCTATTCTATAGAGACATTACACACAGAGTGATCTATTCTATAGAGTCATTACACACAGAGTGATCTATTCTATAGAGTCATTACACACAGTGATCTATTCTATAGAGTCATTACACACAGAAGTGATCTATTCTATACAGTCATTACACACAGAGTGATCTATTCTATAGACCATTACACAGAGTGATCTATTCTATAGAGACATTACACACAGTGATCTATTCTATAGAGTCATTACACACAGAGTGATCTATTCTATAGGACATTACACACAGTATCTATTCTATAGAGACATTACACACAGAGTGATCTATTCTATAGAGTCATTATACACAGAGTGATCTATTCTATATAGTCATTACACAAGAGGATCTATTCTATAGAGTCATTAACACAGAGTGATCTATTCTATAGAGTCATTACACACAGAGTGATCTATTCTATATAGTCATTACACACAGAGTGATCTATTCTATAGAGTCATTACACAGAGTGATCTATTCTATAGAGTCATTACATACAGAGTGATCTATTCTATAGAGTCATTACACACAGAGTGATCTATTCTAGAGTCATTACACACAGAGTGATCTATTCTATAGTCATTACACACAGAGTGATCTATTCTATATAGTCATACACACAGAGTGATCTATTTCTATAGAGTCATTACACACAGAGTGATCTATTCTATAGAGTCATTACACACAGAGTGATCTATTCTATAGAGTCATTACACACAGAGTGATCTATTCTATAGAGTCCATTACATACAGAGTGATCTATTCTATAGAGTCATTACACACAGAGTGATCTATTCTAGAGTCATTACACACAGAGTGATCTATTCTATAGTCATTACACACAGAGTGATCTATTCTATATAGTCATTACCACAGAGTGATCTATTCTATAGAGTCATTACACACAGAGTGATCTATTCTATAGAGTCATTACACACAGAGTGATCTATTCATATAGAGTCATTACACACAGAGTGATCTATTCATAGAGTCATTACATACAGAGGGATTATTCTATAGAGTCATTACACACAGAGTGATCTATTCTAGAGTCATTACACACAGAGTGATCTATTCTATAAGTCATTACACACAGAGTGATCTATTCTATATAGTCATTACCACAGAGTGATCTATTCTATAGAGTAATTACACAGAGTGATCTATTCTTAGCATTACACACAGAGTAATCTACTCTATAGTCATTACACACAGAGTGATCATTCTATATAGTCATTACACACGAGTGATCTATTCTATATAGTCATTACACACAGAGTGATCTATTCTATAGAGTATTTACACAGAGTGATCTATTCTATAGTCATTACACACAGAGTAATCTACTCTATAGTCATTACACACAGAGTGATCTATTCTATAGAGTCATTACACACAGAGTGATTCTATTCTATATAGTCATTACACACAGAGTGATCTATTCTATAGAGACATTACACACAGAGTGATCTATTCATAGAGAATTACCACAGAGTGATCTATGTATAGAGTCATTACCACAGAGTGGATTATTCTATAGAGACATTAACACACAGAGTGATCTATTCTATAGAGTCATTACAACAGAGTGATCTATTCTAAGATCATTACACACAGAGTGATCAATTCTAAAGCAGATTACACACAAAGTATCTATTCTAATAGTCATTACACACAGAGTGATCTATTCTATAGAGTCATTACACCAGCAGAGTGTCTATTCAATAGAGTCATTACACAAAAGGTGATCTATTCTAGAGAGTCATTACACACAGTGATCTATTCTATAGATCATTACCACAGTGGATCTATTCTATAGAGTCAATTACACCAGGTGATCTATTCTATAGAGTCATTACACACAGATGATCTATTCTATGAGTCATTAAAACAGAGTGATCTATTCTAGAGAGTCATTACACACGAGTGATCTATTCTATAGAGTCATTACACACAGAGTGATCTATTCTATAGAGTCATTACAACAGAGTGATCTATTCTATAGAGTCTATTAACACACAGGATCTATTCTATAGAGTCATTACACACAGAGTGATCTATTCTATACAGTCATTACACACAGAGTGATCTATTCTATAGAGCCATTACACACAGAGTGATCTATTCTATAGAGACATTACACACAGTGATCTATTCTATAGAGTCATTACACACAGAGTGATCTATTCTATAGAGACATTACACACAGTGATCTATTCTATAGAGACATTACACACAGAGTGATCTATTCTATAGAGTCATTATACACAGAGTGATCTATTCTATATAGTCATTACACACAGAGTGATCTATTCATAGAGTCATTACACAGAGTGATCTATTCTATAGAGTCATTACACACAGAGTGATCTATCTATAGAGTCATTACACAGAGTGATCTATTCTATAGAGTCATTACATACAGATGATCTGTAATGTATGTGATACAGTTCATTATAGCGTCTTGTGCTTGGGTGCGATGAAAATACTTGAGCACAGGTTGAAAAAGAAAGTCTTGTATTGCTTTCATACAAATTGGCAAAAATAAACATACAGGTTGCAAACACAGAAGCAGGAGACACAGCAGGCCAGAGTTATCTAAGTTCATCAATAACCTCCACAACAGATTCAGATCCCTTCTATGTTACCGCAAGTCCATGCAACCGTGAGGCCCTCAGAGCAGAGTTCAGAGTCCACAAGACTCCAGAGCCCCTCAGTAGAAATGGCTGGAGTACAAAGTCCAAGGCCTCAGGAGTCAGAACACAGGTTCACTGCAGGCCAGATTCTGAAGCACTGATTGCCAGTGTGGCTGTTTAAGAAGCAAACGGAGAGAATCAGGGCGGGAACATGCAAGCTGGAAAACTCCATTTTAACTGAGGGCAAGATAGCTGCAGCAAAACAGAAAGCAAAATGGCCGACGAACAAACTGAGTTTCAGAAACAGATATACAGAACCTTACATTACTCCCCCCTTAGGGGCAACCTCCGGATGACCTCAGACCAGGCTTGTGGGGTACCTCTGATGAAACTGACGGAGCAAGCGAGGAGCATTAACGTTATTGACTGGCTCCCATGATTGTCCTCCACTGGGTAGCCCTGCCATTTGATCAGATATTGTAACTGATTTCTATACAACCTGGAATCTAAAATCCTTTCCACCACAAATTCTTCCTGACCATCGACTAGCACTGGGTCAGGGCAAGGAGAAGAACGTCCAGGAAACGATTGGGTGTTGCAGCCTTTAGTAGGATACATGAAAGACAGGGTGGATTCTCTAGTTCTGGGCAATTGAAGACGACAAGCAACGGCACTTATAATCTTACTGATTTTATAGGTCCAATGTACTTATGTCCCAACTTAGATGATGGAATCCTTAACTTAAGATTTCTGGTTGACAACCAGACCAGGTCTCCTACCTTAAAAGCTGGTGCAGGTTTACGAAATTTATCTGCTGCCTTCTTGTACCTTTCCTGAGCCGATTCCAGATTCTCCTTTAAAGATCCATATTCTTCTGTAAAGTCGTGACTCTTTCAGCCACTGCTGGCAAAGGCGTCTCTATGGGAAATCGTGTAGAATATTAGGATGATAACCTAAATTAGAGAAAAAAGGAGACTGTTTAGTGGAGGCACTCTGAGAGTTGTTGTAAGAGAACTCAGCCAATGGAAGTAGATCCACCCAATCATCCTGTAGGTGGCAGATAAAACAGCGGAGATACTGCTCCAGGGTTTGATTGGTTCGTTCGGTTTGTCCATTAGTCTGGGGATGAAAAGCAGAAGAAAGGTTTACTTTAATGTCCAATGCTGCACAGAAATTTTGCCAAAACCTGGAAGTGAATTGCACCCCTCGATCCGAAATAACCTCATCCGGTACTCCATGTAAACGAAACACATCTTTAATCATCAAATCTGATGTCTGTTTTGCAGTGGGTAAGCCGACACAAGGGATAAAATGAGCTGCCTTTGTTAACCGATCAACCACCACTAGAATAGTGTTCTTCCCTTGAGAGGTTGGTAATTCGACAATGAAGTCCATAGAAATGGATCCACGCGGGCGGGGGTGGGAAGAGGCTGTAACAGACCAGTTGGTGAGAGCGAGGTGTTTTGCATCTTGCACAAACCTCACATGAAGTGACATAATCCAAAACATCCTTCCTACAAGTGGGCCACCAAAAGAAACGAGAAAGAAATTCCTGTGTCTTTAGAATTCCTCTATGCCCGGCTATTTTGGAATCATGAATGAGTTGCAATACTCTCAATCTGACTGTTTCAGGTATATACAGACGTTGTCCCCAGAATCCACACACCATTCTTAAAGACAGACTTACGTCCCTTGGGGGTTGAGCCAAAAAAGAATCCGCATGTAGCTTCCTTGATGTCTTTAATTAGGTCTTGATGATGAATCACTCCTAGGAATCTAGAGTCAGGAAGAATAGTCTTAGGAGGAGTAATTGGACGTGTCTCTGCTGAGTAAATCCTAGAGAGTGCATCAGCCTTTCCATTGCGCGATCCTGGTCTATAAGAAATAATAAAATTAAATTGGTTTAAGAAAAGATTCCAGCGAGCCTGGCGAGGAGTCAGGCACTTAGCCGACCTGATAAACTCAAGATTACGATGATCTGTCAGAACGACTATTTGCTGTGCAGCTCCTTGCAGAAGGTGTCTCCATTCTTTGAAGGCGGCAAAATGGCCAACAACTCTCTATTGCCCACATCGTAGTTCTTCTCAGCCGAAGATAACTGCTGGGAAAAGAAGGCACAGGGATGCAAGACATTCTTCTCACCTGTTCTCTGAGAGAGTATAGCTCCCACGGCACAGTCTGAAGCATCCACCTCTATTATGAAGGCAAGCTCTGGGTTGGGATGTACTAGAATAGGTGCAGTGGTAAATTTATCTTTTAGACGGGAAAATGCTTCCTGGGCTTGGGGAGTCCAGGAGAACTTAGACTCTTTCGGGTAAGTTGGGTGATAGTGACACTACCTCAGAGAAATTTCTAATGAAACGTCTATAGAAGTTTTGCAAACCCGATGAAGCGCTGTACCTCCTTCACATTTCTAGGACTTGGCCAATCATTGAGCTTGGGTTTTTACTTCCATCCATACTAATTCCTTGTGTAGACAGTACATACCCCAGAAATTGAATTTCGGTCTTATGGAATTCACACTTTTCAAGCTTGATGTAAAGATGATTTTGGTCTTAGACGTTCCAAGAACCATTCTCACATGTCCATGATGTTCCTCTGTGGAGTTAGAAAAAATTAAAATATCATCCAAATAAATTACCACGAATGTATCTAGGAGATCCCTGAAGATGTCATTCACCAAGTGTTGGAAAGTGGCTGGGGCGGTACTCAACCAAAAGGCATAACCAGATATTCAAAGTGTCCATAGCGTGACCTGAATGCAGTCTTCCATTCATCCCCAGGTCTAATACGGACCTAAGTTATAGGCCCCACGAAGATCTAGTTTAGAAAAAATTTTAGCATGTCGCACTCTCTCCAATAACTCAGGGATTAAAGGCAATGGATAACGGTTTCTAATAGTAACCTTATTAAGTTCCCTATAGTCTACGCATGGTCTCAGGGATCCATCTTTCTTCTTTACAAAGAATATGGGTGCCCCTGCAGGAGATGAAGAGGGGCGTATGAAGCCCTTGGCTAGATTTTCGTCTATGTACTCTTTTAAAGCCTTCAGCTCGGGCCCCGCCAGGGGGTAGATCTTACCAAAAGGTATCTCTGCTCCAGGCAATAATTCAATTGGACAATCATATGGACGATGAGGAGGAGCTGGTCAGCGTTCTTCTTGTCACATAAATCCACATAGTCCCTGGTATACAGCTGGTAATTCAGGGACCGACATGGTTCCTTTAGGAACAGAGCAAGCTGAAATTTTTTGACTCATCTGTTTCTCTGGGAAGTGTAATTCCTTGGTCTCCCAGTTAATGGTAGGATTCTGAGCCTGCAGCCATGGTAGCCCTAGAATAATGGGAAAGTGAGGAGAAGAGATAAGCATAAAGGACAGTTTTCTCTTGATGATCTTTACCCATAAGAACCTTTAAAGGCTCTGTTTCCTGATCCACTGGTCCAGAGGTCAGCAGGGAGCCATCCACAGTTTCCATCTGTACGGGAGCAGCCTTCTTCACTGAACGTATTCCCTGTTTTAGAGCAAAGGAGACATCCATAAAATTTCCACTTGCACCTGAGTCGATCATGGCAGAGCTAGACACCCAGGCTGAGTCACCCAGAGTTTGATGGAAAGAAAACAGTGAGAATTGTTTTTTTTACAACTCAGCTGGGACACCGCTGAGGAAACTTGAAAGATGGCAGCATTTACACAGTCAACGTCCTCAGAGGTAACGGAGTTTAAGTCCGAGAAATCAAGATCTGTTGCTGCAGCTCTCTCTGGAGCCTGAGGCTCGGACCTGACAGATCCCCTCTCGCAACACTCACAATGAATGAGTGCTGCAGTAGTCTTGCGAGAACGGCTGGGACAGTTAATAATAAAGTGCCCTGACTTACCACAATAAAAACATAGATTTTCCTTAAAACGATGTTCCTTGCGTGCATCACTAACCCGTCGTAGTAAAGAGTCTACCTGCATAGGTTCAGGTTCAGGTTCCCGTGTAATCCTATTCAGAGGTTCCTTAGCTGGAGAGGAAGGTAGGAAAAGATTAGTACGATTGCTTTCGAACCATCTCTCTTGCCTGCGTTCAGTTAAACGAGTATCAATACGGATGCAGTAGTTAATAAAGTCACCTAACGCAGTGGGAGGGTCGGCACGAGCAAGTTCATCCTTAATCAGGGGGATAACCCCTTTCGAAAAATAGATTTTTTGGCGGAATTGTCCCATGTGGTATCAAGGGCCCATTTCCTGAAATCCAAGGCATATTCAGCTACCGAGTGCTTACCCTTTGGGGCAAAGCTAATATGGCTGCTTCAGCTGTTGCACCTCGATTGGGGTCATCAAACACCTGCCCCATGGCTGAAATAAAATCATCAAGGTGATCCAAACAATCATCCTCAGTCTCAATCAGAGGGTTTGCCCATATCAAAGCCTTGTTGGTAAGCAACATAATTATAGTAAGCACCTTAGATCGTTCAGTAGGAAATTGTGAAGCATGTGCAGAAAAAAAAAGATTACATTGATTAACAAATCCCCTGAATTTTTCACGTTCACCACCAAAACGAAAAGGAGGCAACTTGGGAATCCAGAACTCGGGGCCACGGCAGGAGCCTGGACTCGCCCCTCCAGAACCTCAATCCTGGCTCGCAAATCCTGAGTAGTCTGTCCAACCACTTGCATATTGTGATTATTTAGGTCCTGAAGATTTGTAAAACGGTCTTTATATTCTGCAACTCTGCAAGGATATTATCAGTCACTCCCCCAAAGTTCCTTCATGCGGGCCTCCATTTTCCAGATCTTTTAAGACAGGATACTGGAAGGAGAGGAGAGAGAAAAAAAAACAATAGTGTTCACCTGTGGCAACACTGAAGAAAAAAAAAAAACTTTAAGGGAACTGCTCACCTGGAATGGTTGTGAGAAGTCACAACCACTATCATCACAGAAAGCTTTCAACCAGACATCTGATATCCAGAGTTTCAGCAGACAAAAGAGAAGAGAAAAAAAAAAACAATAGTGTTTACCTGTGATAACTCTGCAGAAAAAAAAACTTAAGGGAATTGCTCACCTGGAATGGTTGTGAGAAGTCACAACCACTGTCATCACAGAAAGTACAACCGGACATCCGATATCCACAGTACAGCAGACACAGCCTTCCAGACCCAGCAGACACTAACGTTTTGGCTTCAGAATCTTGTAATGTATGTAGTACAGTTCATATAGCGTCTTGTGCTTGGGTGCGATGAAAATACTTGAGACACAGGTTGAAAAAGAAAGTCTTGTATTGCTTCATACAAATTGGCAAAAATAAACATACAGGTTGCAAACACAGAAGCAGGAGACACAGCAGGCCAAAGCAATCTAAGTTCATCAATAACTCTCCACAACAGATTCAGATCCTCTTCTATGTTACCGCAAGTCCATGCAACCGTGAGGCCCTCAAGAGCAGAGTTCAGAGTCCACAAGAGCTCCAGAGCCCCTCAGTAGAAATGGCTGGAGTACAAAGTCCAAGGCCTCAGGATCAGAACACAGGTTCACTGCAGGCCAGATTCTGAAGCACTGATTGCTCAGGTGTGGCTGTTTAAGAAGCAAACGGAGAGAATCAGGGCGGGAACATGCAAGCTGGAAAACTCCATTTTAACTGAGGGCAAGATAGCTGCAGCAAAACAGAAAGCAAAATGGCCGACGAACAAACTGAGTTTCAGAAACAGATACACAGAACCTTACAGATCTATTCTATAGAGTCATTACACACAGAGTGATCTATTCTAGAGTCATTACACACAGAGTGATCTATTCTATAGTCATTACACACAGAGTGATCTATTCTATATAGTCATTACACACAGAGTGATCTATTCTATAGAGTCATTACACACAGAGTGATCTATTCTATAGAGTCATTACACACAGAGTGATCTATTCTATAGTCATTACACACAGAGTGATCTATTCTATATAGTCATTACACACAGAGTGATCTATTCTATAGAGTCATTACACACAGAGTGATCTATTCTATAGAGTCATTACACACAGAGTGATCTATTCTATAGAGTCATTACACACAGAGTGATCTATTCTATAGAGTCATTACACACAGAGTGATCTATTCTATAGAGTCATTACACACAGAGTGATCTATTCTATAGAGTCATTACACACAGAGTGATCTATTCTATAGTCATTACACACAGAGTGATCTATTCTATATAGTCATTACACACAGAGTGATCTATTCTATAGAGTCATTACACACAGAGTGATCTATTCTATAGAGTCATTACACACAGAGTGATCTATTCTATAGAGTCATTACACACAGAGTGATCTATTCTATAGAGTCATTACATACAGAGTGATCTATTCTATAGAGTCATTACACACAGAGTGATCTATTCTAGAGTCATTACACACAGAGTGATCTATTCTATAGTCATTACACACAGAGTGATCTATTCTATATAGTCATTACACACAGAGTGATCTATTCTATAGAGTCATTACACACAGAGTGATCTATTCCTATAGAGTCATTACACACAGAGTGATCTATTCTATAGAGTCATTACACACAGAGTGATCTATTCTATAGAGTCATTACACACAGAGTGATCTATTCTAGAGTCATTACACACAGAGTGATCTATTCTATATAGTCATTACACACAGAGTGATCTATTCTATAGAGTAATTACACAGAGTGATCTATTCTATAGTCATTACACACAGAGTAATCTACTCTATAGTCATTACACACAGAGTGATCTATTCTATATAGTCATTACACACAGAGTGATCTATTCTATAGAGTCATTACACACAGAGTGATCTATTCTATATAGTCATTACACACAGAGTGATCTATTCTATAGAGACATTACACACAGAGTGATCTATTATATAGAGTCATTACACACAGAGTGATCTATTCTATATAGAGACATTACACACAGAGTGATCTATTCTATAGAGTCATTACACACAGAGTGATCTATTCTATAGAGTCATTACACACAGAGTGATCTATTCTAGAGTCATTACACACAGAGTGATCTATTCTATATAGTCATTACACACAGAGTGATCTATTCTATAGAGTCATTACACACAGAGTGATCTATTCTATATAGTCATTACACACAGAGTGATCTATTCTATAGAGTCATTACACACAGAGTGATCTATTCTATAGAGTCATTACACACAGAGTGATCTATTCTATAGAGTCATTACACACAGAGTGATCTATTCTATAGAGTCATTACACACAGAGTGATCTATTCTATAGAGTCATTACACACAGAGTGATCTATTCTATAGAGTCATTACATACAGAGTGATCTATTCTATAGAGTCATTACACACAGAGTGATCTATTCTATAGTCATTACACACAGAGTAATCTACTCTATAGTCATTACACACAGAGTGATCTATTCTATATAGTCATTACACACAGAGTGATCTATTCTATAGAGACATTACACACAGAGTGATCTATTATATAGAGTCATTACACACAGAGTGATCTATTCTATAGAGACATTACACACAGAGTGATCTATTCTATAGAGTCATTACACACAGAGTGATCTATTCTATAGAGTCATTACACACAGAGTGATCTATTCTATAGAGTCATTACACACAGAGTGATCTATTCTATATAGTCATTACACACAGAGTGATCTATTCTATAGAGTCATTACACACAGAGTGATCTATTCTATATAGTCATTACACACAGAGTGATCTATTCTATAGAGTCATTACACACAGAGTGATCTATTCTATAGAGTCATTACACACAGAGTGATCTATTCTATAGAGTCATTACACACAGAGTGATCTATTCTATAGAGTCATTACACACAGAGTGATCTATTCTATAGAGACATTACACACAGAGTGATCTATTCTATAGAGACATTACACACAGAGTGATCTATTCTATAGAGACATTACACACAGAGTGATCTATTCTATAGAGTCATTACACACAGAGTGATCTATTCTATAGAGTCATTACACACAGAGTGATCTATTCTATATAGTCATTACACACAGAGTGATCTATTCTATAGAGTCATTACACACAGAGTGATCTATTCTATAGAGATTACACACAGAGTGATCTATTCTATAGAGTCATTACACACAGAGTGATCTATTCTATAGAGACATTAACACAGAGTGATCTATTCTATAGAGTCATTACACACAGAGTGATCTATTCTATAGAGACATTACACACAGAGTGATCTATTCTATAGAGACATTACACACAGAGTGATCTATTCTATAGTCATTACACACAGTGATCTATTCTATAGAGTCATTACACACAGTGATCTATTCTATAGAGACATTACACACAAGTGATCTATTCTATGAGTCATTACACACAGAGTGATCTATTCTATAGAGACATTACACACAGAGTGATCTATTCTATAGAGTCATTACACACAGAGTGATCTATTCTATAGAGACATTACACACAGAGTGATCTATTCTATAGAGTCATTACACACAGTGATCTATTCTATAGAGTCATTACACACACAGTGATCTATTCTATAGAGTCATTACACACAGAGTGATCTATTCTATAGTCATTACACACAGAGGATCTATTCTATAGAGTACATTACACACAGAGTGATCTATTCTATAGAGTCATTATACACAGAGTGATCTATTCTATAGAGTCATTACACACAGAGTGATCTATTCTATAGAGTCATTACAACAGAGTGATCTATTCTATAGAGTCATTACACACAGAGTGATCTATTTCACGTGTTTATTTCTGTTAATGTTGATGATTATGGCTTACAGCCAATGAAAACCCAAGAGTCATTATCTCAGTAAATTAGAATAATTTGTGAAGGACTAAATTAAGAAAGATCAAAACTGAATGCTCCATTTTGTGCTTGTAACTCCATCTTGTCGTTTGAGATAAATTCTGTTACAGGGCTGTGGCTCATGGCTGTTATAAAGCCAAATAGTTTTTCTACTGGAGTAAAGGTCATGGGCTGTAATAAAAACTAGACTGCTCCAGTTTGGACAAGATATGAGGCCTTGGGGTGTATCACTGTAGAATACTCTGAATAAGTACGCTATTGTTCCCTTCTATGGTCACATGGATATGACCATATATGTAGTTTCCAGTCTTCCTGTATTTTCATAGGTTAAATGTTGTAGGTGTGGTTTTATACTATTGGTTGAAGTACAAACTTACTAAATACTATAAAAGATGATGATGTAATACATGGGAAAGGAATCGTGCTTGATTCTCCCAGACAGAAACATGTCTCCGTCTGGTTATTTATGTTGCTAGCAATGTTCTGTGAATTAATTTGGAAATCACTAGGTCAACCGTGAAGGGTCAGTTCAGATCCTCCCTCAACAAATTAACAATAACACCTATAAAGGCTTCCTAAGCGTTTATAAAGGTCCCTTAGTCTGTGTCAGTAGCTCAACAATCACGGGGAAGACTGCTGACCTGACAGATGTCCAGAAGGCAGTCACTGACACACTCCACAAGGAGGGGAAGCCACAAAAGGTCATTGGTAAAGAAGCTGGCTGTTCACACAGTGCTGTATCCAAGCAGATTAATGGAAAGTGGAGTGAAAGGAAAAAGTGTGGTAGAAAAATGTGCACAAGCAACCGGGATAACCGCAGCCTTGAAAGGATTGTTAAGAAAAGGCCATTCAGAAATGTGGGGGAGATTCACAAGGAGTGGACGCTGCTGGAGTCATTGCTCCAAGAGCCACCACACACAGGGTGTCCAGGACATGGGCTACAAGTGTCACATTCCTTGTGTCAGCCACTCATGACCAATAGACAACGCCAGAAGCGTCTTACCTGGGCCAAGGAGAAGAAGAACCGGACTGTTGTCAGTGCTCCAAGGTGTTCATCAGGACACCGAACATTTTTTATTACCTTTTGAGCATTCCTGCCCTCTTTCAAGATGGCGTCTTTTATCTCATGTGCCCCGTATCTTCCTGCTTTATAACTCTACCCCAGCCTTTAGTCTGTGCTAGAGTTTTCTGCCTGTGTCCAGCTCCTGACCCTGGTGGCTTCCTGGCTTGCTACCTGCTTCTGTGGATCTGTGTGGATATCCTGCTTTTCCGCTTTCAGAGTTTCTGCTGCAATCATCGGTATTCCTCCTGCTTCTGGCTGTTCGTGTTGCTCTCACCTGCATTTATTGTACACGTAATCTGTTGCTGCTATTCTCTGCAAATACCTAAGACTACCTACCCAGGCCTCCCTGGATGAGTTACTATATTATTTGAACTGGCTTATATATATTTATCCGTGTATGGACTAGACAAGGACTTACTTGTTTTCAAGCGTTCCAAGTGTAACTGCTTCACAGACTGCTCCGGTGATTACATTTTCCTCTGAGGTTACCTAAAGACTTTGTTAAGTTGCATTCGATATCTACATTGTGTGTTTATAGACTTTGATGTTTTCCCTGCACTTGTTTGGAGCACCATGTGTGATAATATAGGCTTTACCACCTATAAACTGTGTTCTGTAGTGTCTTGCTCCACGCAAAAAGACTCCTGAGTTATCCATTATAGTTATTACTGTGTTGTTTTCAGATGACAGTAAATTTTGCATTTCATTTGGAAATCGCGGTCCCAGAGTCTGGAGGAAGAGTGGAGGCCACAATCCAAGCTGCTGGAGGTCTAGTGTGAAGTTTTCACCATCAGTGATGGTTTGGGGAGCCATGTCATCTGCTGGTGTAGGTCCACTGTGTTCTATCAAACCAAAGTCAGCGCAGCCATCTACCAGGACATGTTAGGCTGTGGTTCCACGGTCCAGAACCACAGCGCTTTGGACGGAGCGGAAATTCCGCTCCGTCTAAGCCCCGCCCCTTTCTGACGCGCGCTCTTTCCGGAGGTGTTCAGGACACCTCCGGAACACCTCCGGAAAGAACGCAGGGCTGCATAGCCCTGTGTGAAATTCTGTTGCGGCGACGCACCGTCGCCGCAACACGCGAGGACATGCTGCGGTCTAAAAAGACGCGCCGCATGTCCGTTTACGCAGGTCTGCCACCTGCGTATTGTTACGCATAGTGGAGACGGGATTTCTTGAAATCCCCTCCACTATGCTGTAACATCTGGACGCTGAGTGTTTGGCGCTGCGCCAGCGCACAGCGCCAAACACGCAGCGTTTACTGATCGTGGAAACTCACCCTTAGAGCACTTCATGTTTCCCTCTGCCGACAAGTTTTCTGGAGATGGAAATGTCATTCTCCAGCAGGACTTGGCCCCTGTCCACATTACCAAAAGCTATATAATTTCCAAGCTTGTGCCATCCCTGATGATGCTGCTAGCGGAGTGAAACATGTTGGGGGGACGCTGGTGCTAAAATTTATGGTCCTATTCTGCCAATATGTATTAACATACCGGGTGCTATACACTTTATAAATATAAATTAGCAGGAATACTGCAAAAAATCACTGCCCACTTCTGAGACAGATGAAGGACAAAACGTTTTATACCCTTTGTATATTCTTTATTTGAATAAACAGAAATAAAAGTTAAATTTAATGGTCTTCCAGTGAGGGTTTATTTGGGATTCTCCCCAATTTGGAAATTCGTCACAGAGTATCAGGGAATCATGGGATATAGCATTTAAAGCAACAAACCACCAATCATGAGAACCACGGAAAACTACGTGGACACAGAAATGATAAAAATAAATGTAACAAAATGCAATTAATCCAGCGCTATATGGAACACGGACAAACTCCTAATTAGAGAACATCAATACTAACGTCAGTAATTACACAGTATCATTTCTATAAGTCATTCCTATGGGTTGCTTCCTGTCCAACCTAATCCCGGACGCCTTCCTCAATAACAGTTTTTCCACCAGTCTCCTCCTCTATTCGGGCGATTAACTCTCTCAATTCCAATGAATGTGACACTTTGGATGTTCCCATTATCTGTCTCCAAAAACTGTCTGGTTCCCCCCGGATGTGTCCTGTTGTTACTGGTAATGTTTGAGAGTTTCCAGTATTCTTTTCTCAGTTTTCGTCTCGTACATCCCACATATGTAAGGTTGCATGAATTGCACTGTACAGTATACATATAACTGGTGTTACAATTAATAAGGGAATTCATAGTCCAGATGTCACTGATTTTCTGGGTCTTATGTGGAAATTGACGCGTTACATTTAGTGCCTGCAGACTTGAGAAACCTTTGATGGAAAGCCAAGCTGTTCTAAACTTTCCGATACATACTGGGGGCCGGCGTATTACAGAGGGGACGCCCTCTATTAGAGACTCACCAAATCCACAGGAAGTGAGAGCTGCGGCTGGACGATCACTTCCTGTTATTTACTTATGTCCGAAGGCGGGGACAGTGAAGCCGGCGTGATTGGGCGCAGAGCTCATGTGACGCAACAACCTCACCGGAGCCCAGGAGATAGAGAGCAGACACCACGGGAATGACGCTGACACGGGAGGTGGGTATAAATGTTATTATTTTAATGGATGCAAATATTCAGATTAAGAAGGGATTTCCCTACGGTAGTAGCGGAAAACCCCTTTAATGTCTTCGCACAACGATTTTAACTATCAAAACAAAAAAAAATATACATACTCTGTGTAAAACTAGAAAAAATGTTGTAAATATTTGTAACAATGTTTCATATTAAACAGCTCCCCCCCTGTGTGCGACTTCTCTGATGACTATGAAGTTTGTCTTTGCTAATAAAGCATTTTCCACATTTGGAGCATGAGTACGGCTTCTCTACTGTGTAACTTCTCTGATGTTTCACCTGAAAGGATTCTTTTAAAGAAACATTTTCCACACTCTGAATATGAATTTTCTTATGTCTGAGAAGACTTGATTCATATATAAAAGAGATCCCACATTCACTACATGTAACTGGATTCTCTCCAGTGTGATCTCTTTGATGAGAACTTAGCAGGGCTTCAGTATTAAAACACTTTCCACATTCTGAGCATGAATACGGCTTTTTTTCTGTGTGAGCACTCTTATGCGTATTAAGAGTTGATTTATATAGAAAACATTTCCCACATTCTGAACAGCAATGTGGCTTTACCCCTGTGTGGATTCTCTCATGTGAAATAAGACTTGCTTGATATGTAAAACTTTTCTGACATACTGAACAGGAATACGGCTTCTCTCCTGTGTGAACTCTCTCATGTATAACAAGATATGATTTAATAATAAAACATTTCCCACATTCTGAACATGAATACGGCTTCTCTTTGTGAATTTTCTCGTGTTTACCAAGATCTGATTTATTCATAAAACATTTTCCACATTCTGAACATGAAAATGGCCTTTCTCCTGTATGAATTCTCTGATGTCTAAGAAGAAGAACTTTAAGTGAAAAACATTTTTCACATTCTGAACATGAATACGGCTTCTCTCCTGTGTGAATTCTCTCATGTCTAACAAGATCAGATTTACCTATAAAACATTTTCCACATTCTGAACATGAAAACGGCCGTTTTCCTTTGTGAATTCTCTCTTGATTAAAAAGGTTAGATTTTTGGGAAACACATTTCCCATATTCTGGACATGAATATGGCATCTCAATTTTGTGTCTTTTCTCATGTAAAACAAGATTTGATTTGTTTATGAAACGCTTCCCACAATCTGAACATGAATACGGCTTCTCTCCTGTATGCATTCTCTGATGTCTAGAAAGATGATATTTGTCTGAAAAGCATTTCTTACATTTTGAACATGAATACGGCTTCTCTCTTGTGTGACTTCTATATTTAACAAGATGTTCTCGATGTACAATAAGGGTAACGAGGTTTTCTCTTGAGGACGGACAAATGATATCTTCTTCTTTTACATTATATTCTAGAGATAACACAACATTTTCTCCAGGACGATCACTTGCATTTTCTGTCAGAAATAAAAATAGATTTCATTACTTTTTAAAATCCCAGCTTTAAATGTAAAGGTCCAAACATATCCCACCTCTGATCCAGGATTGAGGATGTACAAGAAAGGTTATGGAACCTAATGAACATTATGAGCAAATACCCTGATCACCAGAGAAACAAAAGGTGCAAAACATGGGATCATCCTATGGTTCCTGCTTCCTCAGTAACTGTTTCAGAATTCCTCAATCATCAGGGGTAGCACAAAGGAGACCCCTGGAATTCCAAACCTTCTGCTTTTCAATGATCATCAGCACATTCAGACACGGGCGAAATTATGTTACAACCAAAAAAACAAATTACTGTATGAACTAGTAATTACAGACATAAGTATGTACGGCCGGGGACAGTAGTGAGACTGAATTATATCTGCCAGTGCGACCACAGGAACGACCACAACAATGACAGAGGTCTCCTCTTACCTGGTGATACGAGAGGCCGGTGCTCCTCCACCACAACATCCTTATACTGATCCCAGTGTCCTTCTACATAATCCCACTCCTCCATGGAGAAATAGAGAACGACGTCCTGACACCTGAGAGCAACCTGACAACCAACGAGAGAGACATCACCCAGAATCCTCCAGTGTATACTGTATAATCTCCCAGCAGTCTCCTCTCATCACCCAGAATCCTCCAGTGTACACTGTATAATCTCCCAGCAGTCTCCTCTCATCACCCAGAATCCTCCAGTGTATACTGTATAATCTCCCAGCAGTCTCGTCTCATCACCCAGAATCCTCCAGTGTACACTGTATAATCTCCCAGCAGTCTCCTCTCCGCTCATCACCCCGAATCCTCCAGTGTATACTGTATAATCTCCCAGCAGTCTCCTCTCATCACCCAGAATCCTCCAGTGTACACTGTATAATCTTGCATCAGTCTCCTCTCATCACCCAGAATCCTCCAGTGTACACTGTATAATCTCCCAGCAGTCTCCTCTCATCACCCAGAATCCTCCAGTGTATACAGTATAATCTCCCAGCAGTCTCCTCTCCTCTCATCACCCAGAATCCTCCAGTGTATACTGTATAATATCCCAGCAGTCTCCTCTCATCACCCAGAATCCTCCAGTGTACAATGTATAATCTCCCAGCAGTCTCCTCTCATCACCCAGAATCCTCCAGTGTACACTGTATAATCTCCCAGCAGTCTCCTCTCATCACCCAGAATCCTCCAGTGTATACTGTATAATCTCCCAGCAGTCTCCTCTCATCACCCAGAATCCTCCAGTGTATAATGTATAATCTCCCAGCAGTCTCCTCTCATCACCCAGAATCCTCCAGTATATACAGTATAATCTCCCAGCAGTCTCCTGTCATCACCCAGAATCCTCCAGTGTACACTGTATAATCTCCCAGCAGTCTCCTGTCATCACCCAGAATCCTCCAGTGTACACTGTATAATCTCCCAGCAGTCTCCTCTCATCACACAGAATCCTCCAGTGTATACTGTATAATCTCCCAGCAGTCTCCTCTCATCACCCAGAATCCTCCAGTGTATACTGTATAATCTCCCAGCAGTCTCCTCTCATCACCCAGAATACTCCAGTGTACACTGTATAATCTCCCAGCAGTCTCCTGTCATCACCCAGAATCCTCCAGTGTACACTGTATAATCTCTCAGCAGTCTCCTGTCATCACCCAGAATCCTCCAGTGTACACTCCTCCAGTGTAACTGTATAATCTCCAGCAGTCTCCTCTCATCACCAGAATCTCAGTGTATATTATATTCCCAGATCTCTCTCATACCAGAATCCTCCAGGTCACTGTTAATCTCCAGCGTCTCTTCATCACCAGAATCTCCAGTGATACTGTAAATTCCAGCGTTCCTCTCTCACCGAATCTCCAGTGTATACTGTATAATCTCCCAGCAGTCTCTCTATCACCAGAATCTCAGTGTAACTGTATAATCTCCAGCAGTCCTCTCATCACCAGAATCTCCAGTGTAACTGTATAATCTCCCAGCCCAGAATCCTCCAGTGTATACTGTATAATCTCCCAGCAGTCTCCTCTCATCACCCAGAATCCTCCAGTGTATACTGTATAATCTCCCAGCAGTCTCCTCTCATCACCCAGAATCCTCCAGTGTATACTGTATAATCTCCCAGCAGTCTCCTCTCATCACCCAGAATCTCCAGTGTAACTGTATAATCTCCCAGCAGTCTCCTCTCATCACCAGAATCCTCCAGTGTATACTGTATAATCTCCCAGCAGTCTCTCTCATCACCAGAATCTCAGTGTAACTGTATAATCTCCAGCAGTCTCCTTCATCACCCAGAATCTCCAGTGTATACTGTATAATCTCCAGCAGTCTCCTCTCATCACCAGAATCTCCAGTGTATACTGTATAATCTCCAGCAGTCTCCTCTCATCACCCAGAATCCTCCAGTGTAACTGTATAATCTCCCAGCAGTCTCCTCTCATCACCCAGAATCTCCAGTGTATACTGTATAATCTCCAGCAGTCTCCTCTCATCACCCAGAATCTCCAGTGTACACTGTATAATCTCCCAGCAGTCTCCTCTCATCACCCAGAATCCTCCCGTGTATACTGTATAATCTCCCAGCAGTCTCTCTCATCACCCAGAATCTCCAGTGTATACTGTATAATCTCCCAGCAGTCTCCTCTCATCACCAGAATCCTCCAGTGTATACTGTATAATCTCCCAGCAGTTCCTCTCTCACCCAGAATCCTCCAGTGTATACTGTATAATCTCCCAGCAGTCTCCTCTCATCACCCAGAATCTCCAGTGTACACTGTTAATCTCCCAGCAGTCTCTCTCATCACCCAGAACTCCAGTGTATACTGTAAATCTCCCAGCATCTCCTCTCATCACCAGAATCCTCCAGTGTATACTGTATAATCTCCCAGCAGTCTCCTCTCATCACCCAGAATCTCCAGTGTATACTGTATAATCTCCCAGCAGTCTCCTCTCATCACCAGAATCTCCAGTGTATACTGTATAATCTCCCAGCAGTCTCCTCTCATCACCCAGAATCCTCCAGTGTACACTGTATAATCTCCCAGCAGTCTCCTTGCATCACTCAGAATCCTCCAGTGTATACTGTATAATCTCCCAGCAGTCTCCTCTCCTCACCCAGAATCCTCCAGTGTATACTGTATAATCTCCCAGCAATCTCCTCTCATCACCCAGAATCCTCCAGTGTATACTGTATAATCTCCCAGCAGTCTCCTCTCATCACCCATAATCCTCCAGTGTATACTGTATAATCTCCCAGCAGTCTCCTCTCATCACCCAGAATCCTCCAGTGTACACTGTATACTCTCCCAGCTGTCTCCTCTCATCACCCAGAATCCTCCAGTTTACACTGTATAATCTCCCAGCAGTCTCCTCGCATCACTCAGAATCCTCCAGTGTATACTGTATAATCTCCCAGCAGTCTCCTCTACTCACCCAGAATCCTCCTGTGTATACTGTATAATCTCCCAGCAATCTCCTCTCATCACCCAGAATCCTCCAGTGTATACTGTATAATCTCCCAGCAGTCTCCTCTCATCACCCAGAATCCTCCAGTGTACACTGTATACTCTCCCAGCTGTCTCCTCTCATCACCCAGAATCCTCCAGTGTACACTGTATAATCTCCCAGCAGTCTCCTCTCATCACCCAGAATCCTCCAGTATATACTGTATAATCTCCCAGCAGTCTCCTCGCATCACCCAGAATCCTCCAGTATATACTGTATAATCTCCCAGCAGTCTCCTCTCATCACCCATAATCCTCCAGTGTATACTGTATAATCTCCCAGCAGTCTCCTCTCATCACCCAGAATCCTCCAGTGTACACTGTATACTCTCCCAGCTGTCTCCTCTCATCACCCAGAATCCTCCAGTTTACACTGTATAATCTCCCAGCAGTCTCCTCGCATCACTCAGAATCCTCCAGTGTATACTTGTTAAATATTAATTATTGGTTATGGATTTATTCTTTACACTCAATTCTGTACCAAGCACATTAACGTTCGCTGACATCACAGATGCTATTTCTGTATGGTAAAGTGTCATCTCCATATACAGAGACCACGTGATATAAGGGACATATATATAATGGCTACATGAAGGGAGGGCTCGGGTTTTCTCTACAGACACTTTACTCTGACAAGAACTATGATGAATGAACAGCCAGCTGCCATGTAACCACGTGTTGTTTCCTTAAGACGCTGCGGAGAAACAGATGTCATTCTTACCATTCAGGACACCAAGGAAAGATGTGTACAAGCTTTGCTATGGACAAATGGACAATATCTACGTAACTATTTCACTCATTTTATGTTTTCCTGTAATGCTGTTTTTTTGGTAAACAGTCCAATAAACCACTATAATTTTTTATAAGAAACATGACATTTTCTTTAAAGTATCGCATCTGGTAACAAGTCCTTGAAAAATATACAAAATTAAGCATTTTTAACATTTTGGAGAGCCAGCCAGTCACACTTGATTTTTAGAGTGTGAATTTTTGAAAACTTGCAAAGGGAGGAATAGAAGCAAAAGACGTCAGATGTGCAAGTCGTCAAAGAAATCACACTACGATATTTCAGGATCAAGAAAAGAACCTATGAATGAGGACTAAGAGTTGACTACAGGAATCAGACGTGCTGATGACAAGAGAGCATTGTCCAAGAAAGGAGCTACAAGCTGAGATATTTTAAGGTAAGAAATATGGATGTTATTACTTCTTTTTCTAAGCAAAGTAGACTGAAATTTATGTCTGTAGATCAGTCAAATTTAGAAGTTTTATGGCTCAGCTTATATGCAGAATGTGAAATGGAAAATCTAAAGCTAGAATCTAAGCTGGTGTCCTTTAATAGGGAAAGAGAGAAATTGAAAAATATATTACAGTTAGTTCATGTATTTCACAAGTTTGTATTAGAGAAATCTAAAGATGACTGTGTAGAAATAGTGTCAGAAGATACCAGTGATGTTCCCGAAATTGACTGTAATGAGGAAATTGAGCAACATGTGGGACAAGTGTCTGTAATGGCTACTCAAGGTGACCTTGTCTCTGATGACGTAAAAAAAGATGGAGGGAACATGGGAGGAGACTTCAGAACTGATGTAGGAGGGAACATGGGAGGAGACTTGAGAACTGATGTAGGAGGGAACATAGGAGGAGACTTGAGAACTGATGTAGGAGGGAACATGGGAGGAGACTTGAGAACTGATGTAGGAGGGAACATAGGAGGAGACTTGAGAACTGATGCAGATGACGTACGAGAGACGGATGTTCAAAGGCCACCAAAAATAGAAGACAATTCACAGGCCCAACTCCAAATTAAAGTTAGGAAAAATTTGTTAAAATTATGCAAAATCATTCCTGCATATGATAACAAAATCCATGTATGCAGAAATTCTGAAATCTTTGAAAGCTTTATTGATAAGCTTGATTTAAGTAATGCTGAGAAAAATCAATTATTTAAATTGTGGCTTCCTGCAACCTTTTCCAGACGCTTAACATTGAAGTTGAGTTTTGATAATGAATTACATGGAGATCTAGATGATAAAGACAGACTGAAAATTCTGATTTTCTGTGCCTTAAATGAAAATTGTCCAGATATTGATATTCTTCAAAAATTAAGGATTGGTCGGAAAGAATGTACTTTTACATTCATGTCCATATTTGAAAGGTTGTACAAAACTCTAATTACCAATGTCAAAACACAATCAATGATAAAGTATTTTGTGGACAAATTTGGATTCCTAAATTCTGTATCTCGTGTTATTGCGTCACAAAAAGATACTTTATTTGAATGTGCGCAATTCCTTGATTTTGCTAGAAAACATGAGAATCGTGATAGGAAAATAAATCAAACAGACAGAGTAAGATCTTTTCAAAAGCCAGTGTCAAAATCTCCTAAACTGAGTCATCCCCGTAATCAAATATATGACATAAGGAGGAAATTACATATTAGATATAAGCCCTATAAAAAAATCCAAGAGTCCGCTTTGCAGAAAGAGTTAATAATTCAAAGTTCAGACCTCTCTGTAAAGAGACAAATGGCGGACATTGAAAGACAGGAACAGATGATTCTTCAAAGAGACATAGTTGAGTCTTCAGTTTACAGCTCATTATCTGAGCTGCTCAAACAATCATTAAAAAAAGGAATCATAAAAAAGAGCTTTCCAGGACATCTTTCACAAAGAATAAGATTTGGTTTAGGAATTGACTGAAAATGAAATTATATGTTGTGTAAAAGTATTATACAATATATTATTCAGTTATTTGTAATTATTTTATAAATATAATTCTGTAGTTCTACAGTTTTTGTAGATATATATATATTCATACAGTATATATATATACTATACTTGTATAAGTAGAGATTGTATAACTGTATATCTATATCTATAGTGATATAATTAAAATATACTACAGTAATATTTAGAATTACATTAAAGCCAATACATATATATGTATAAGACATTGCAATTGTTTTCTTTCTGGATGAATATGATATTAACTTTATCTCTTATTGTTCCTTAGAATTTTCACTTCAAAGTAGGATTTAATCGGGAAAAACTCTTTTACATGGATTTATTCCTTTATTTACACAGGAATTTGTAATAACTGCATGTTTTTATATATTTAACACTTAAAAGGAAATAATATTAACTAACTGAATCTAAATTTAGTTTTTGTGTGTTGCTAACATTTTGAAGTTATTTATTTGCATGGCAATATGTTCTTACTGCATGACAGTCACACATGTGACATTCAAATTGTTCTAATAATAAGGCTACCATATACCCCTATTTCAGTGGTTGCAACTTAAAGCTCTTATAGCTCAGTGAGCTCGGCCTTTGCAAGTCAAAGAATTTTTTTTTTTTAGGCCTCGTAAGTTCTAGGGTTCAATTTCAGTTGCAAACCTTGCACCAAATATAGAAACAGCTCATAACCAAATTTTCTTATGAGTCCTTTTATCTATAAATGGTTCACAAAGTTTGTTATGTGTATTTGGGGAATATTCAAAGAAATATTAAAATATTAAATTTAGTAGTTTACAATGCGCATTGATAATTAAGATACAATTATTTGGGTTAAAATATATAAATATTCCTACCTTTTTGTATGAGGAACTTGGTGTGAACTTATCCGTGTCACAGTCTGAGTGACAGATGACAGATGCGTGTATGAGCAGCTGCTAAGAGTGAATATAAGCTAAGTGTATGTGTGACATATGACAGTATCACAATTCATGGTATGCGAGAAAAACAACAACTTGTTTTTAAGAGAAATAATACAAATCAGTTCAATTATTAGAATATTAAGATACATAATGAAATATTATCTACTCAACATATATTTCTTTAGTAATTATTATTTTTTTGTTAATAGTAGATAAGTGTAATCACACATCAAAATGGTTTATCAAGAAAATCTACATTTAGATTATTATTTTTTTTCCTTTTTCCCAAAAGATAATTTTATGATATTCAATGTTATTGTTATTTTTAATGGTTACATAGATGGTACACATCTTCAGACAAATATATGGTATAAAGCTAAAACAGAAGTTACATAAATAATTTATAAAACAATTATTTTTTTCCTTTTTGGTTTTGATAAATTAATTATTTCATAAAATAATATTTTTTGGTATTAAGGGGGAAATGTGTTTTAGATTTTGAATACATCATCACATTTCATCAACACCTCTTCTTCACACATTTTAAAGACTATAAAAAGGTACAATGGTATAACTACTAGAGAAAATAACATTAAGTATTATAAAGAGTCATTTCTTTACACTAAGAAGGGGATTACATGCAAAGTTGCATAATATGAATATTTTGGTAACACAAGGTCATGACAAATATGAAATCATCCAGATAATGGAAATATTAAGGGTATGTGTTACTGAGAACATAACTACTCAGCATTTGTCATAAACATATAAAGGCCTTATTTTTATTTTTATTCTTATTTTGTTTTTATTCTTATTTTTCATTTTTTAATTTTTTATTCTTCCTTTATCTCTATTTTTGATTCTTAATTTTTATTTTTATCTCAATCAATCAAGAAACATCAATATTTAATAAAGTAATGTCTAGTACAAGAATATTGCTTCATTAAATATAGTGAAGATATCGGTTCATTAAAAGAAAATGTTCTAATTCTGAGTAAATACAATAATTCTTTCATTCATTCATTCACTCATATTCACATTTTGGTTCATGGCTATACATTCTTACCTATTATTGGTCTAATAAATATATTCCATTAATAAAGTTTTAGTAATAAAGATGGAAACACTTGTTACATGAAAAACACATTGACACCTATGGGTTGAAAAGGTAATTACACCAATGACAAAAAAAATGTTCTATCTCATGAAGAATATGGTTAATAATGCATTATCATTTATTATTGTTTTACTATACAAACATGAATTCCATATTACTACTCTGATAATAATTCATTACTGATTGCTATGGTACGCTGTGATATTATAGGTTAGGAAAATTACCAGATTTGGTATAGAATAGGGAATGAAGACTTCAAGCAAGATATTGGAATTACATTAATAAAGACTTTTCATATTTCTAAATTCAAGTAAATTTAAAAAGTTGCAAGAAGAAAAAGCCGAAGTTCCAGAAGGTAAAAAGGCTATATGATGTCTGAGAAATAATAGACTGTGTCAATTACAATTCATTTCATCACTGACAGCAACTGCAGTATTCACCACTGACAACAACTGCAGAGGACGATGATCCTATGATGCTGATATGAACTGTGTTATCACGCTTTTATCACGTTCCAGTGGTTTCCTATCACCTATGAAGCTTCAATGAAAGCTGGTGAACAATAAGGTAATTGTCAGGAAGCTACAACCCTGACATGAGTCCTGTGCATTAGGACTAAGGACTGGTTATGGTGCTATCTTTAGCAAGGAAGAGTCATTTTAACCCTTGCTTTGCTGACCAAAGATGTCACACCTGTTCCAAGACCAGTGCGGATGGCATGGAGGATTCCAGAAATATCCAAGGCGAGCCAATGTAAGTCCAGGTCTTTAAAGGTGACACTGCTCAGATATTAAAGCTTCATTTCATCAATGGACTTTGTTTTCTTATCAACATTTGAATTTATGGACTTTGATGGACACATGACACACGGTCTCTACAATATCTACATGTTATTTCAAAGGAATTATCATATAAAGACTGTGTTTTAAAAGAATCAAGAACAAGACGTCAAGATGAAAACCAGATGACATCAGATGATGATGACTGGACCCGAGATGCTTCGATTTAGGTTTAGGAAAGTATAAGACATATATTTTATATGAATATTGGTCACGGCTTACCATAACATGAATTCACATAATTATGTTATTGAGTGCATATAACAATAATCTGATATTATTATGATTATTATTATTATTATGGAAATTAAATTATTTTTGCCAAAGAAGAAGAAAAAGAAGAAAGAAGATCTGATTATCCTAAAGATGAACTTCTCTACTTTGAGGGTTCCAATTAATGTCTATCACCCTCAAAAGGGGGAATTGTTAAATATTAATTATTGGTTATGGATTTATTCTTTACACTCAATTCTGTACCAAGCACATTAACGTTCGCTGACATCACAGATGCTATTTCTGTATGGTAAAGTGTCATCTCCATATACAGAGACCACGTGATATAAGGGACATATATATAATGGCTACATGAAGGGGGGGCTCGTGCTTTCTCTACAGACACTTTACTCTGACAAGAACTATGATGAATGAACAGCCAGCTGCCATGTAACCACGTGTTGTTTCCTTAAGACGCTGCGGAGAAACAGATGTCATTCTTACCATTCAGGACACCAAGGAAAGATGTGTACAAGCTTTGCTATGGACAAATGGACAATATCTACGTAACTATTTCACTCATTTTATGTTTTCCTGTAATGCTGTTTTTTTGGTAAACAGTCCAATAAACCACTATAATTTTTTTATAAGAAACATGACATTTTCTTTAAAGTATCGCATCTGGTAACAAGTCCTTGAAAAATATACAAAATTAAGCATTTTTAACAATACTGTATAATCTCCCAGCAGTCTCCTCTCCTCACCCAGAATCCTCCTGTGTATACTGTATAATCTCCCAGCAATCTCCTCTCATCACCCAGAATCCTCCAGTGTATACTGTATAATCTCCCAGCAGTCTCCTCTCATCACCCAGAATCCTCCAGTGTACACTGTATACTCTCCCAGCTGTCTCCTCTCATCACCCAGAATCCTCCAGTGTACACTGTATAATCTCCCAGCAGTCTCCTCTCATCACCCAGAATCCTCCAGTATATACTGTATAATCTCCCAGCAGTCTCCTCTCATCACCCAGAATCCTCCAGTGTACACTGTATAATCTCCCAGCAGTCTCCTCTCATCACCCAGAATCCTACAGTGTACACTGTATAATCTCCCAGCAGTCTCCTCGCATCACTCAGAATCCTCCAGTGTATACTGTATAATCTCCCAGCAGTCTCCTCTCCTCACCCAGAATCCTCCAGGGTATACTGTATAATCTCCCAGCATCTCCTCTCATCACCCAGAATCCTCCAGTGTAACTGTATAATCTCCAGCAGTCTCCTCTCATCACCCAATCCTCCAGTGTACACTGTATAACTCCAGTCTCCTCCCTCACCAGATCCCGGTATATTATCTCCAGCAGTCTCTCTCCAGAATCCCAGTTATACTGTTAATCTCCGCAGTCTCTCCTCACGATCCAGTACTGTAAATCCGCTCTCCTATCACCCAGAACTCAGTGTACGATATCTCCACAGTCTCCTCCATCCAGATCCTCCAGTTATCTGTTATCTCCCACAGTCTCTCTCACCGAATCCACTGTATAATCTCCCAGCAGTCTCCTCTCATCACCCAGAATCCTCCAGTTAAGTATAACCCCCTACCCCTCGTTATTAATCTCCCAGCAGTCTCCTCTCATCACCAGATCTCCAGGTACTGTATATCTCCCACAGTCTCTCTCATCACCAGAATTCCAGTGTATACTGTATAATCTCCCAGCAGTCTCCTCTCATCACCCAGAATCCTCCAGTGTATACTGTATAATCTCCCAGCAGTCTCCTCTCATCACCCAGAATCCTCCAGTGTATACTGTAAATCTCCCAGCAGTCTCCTCTCATCACCCAGAATCCTCCAGTGTATACAGTATAATCTCCCAGCATGTCTCCTCTCATCACCCAGAATCCTCCAGTGTACTGTATAATCTCCCAGCAGTCTCCTCTCATCACCCAGAATCCTCCATGTATAACTGTATAATCTCCCAGCAGTCTCCTCGCATCACCCAGAATCCTCCAGTGTATACTGTATAATCTCCCAGCAGTCTCCTCTCATCATCCCATAATCCTCCAGTGTATAACTGTATAATCTCCCAGCAGTCTCCTCTCTCACCCAGAATCCTCCAGTGTATACTGTATAATCTCCCAGCAGTCTCCTCTCATCACCCAGAATCCTACAGTGTACATGTATAATCTCCCAGCAGTCTCCTCCATCACCCAGAATCCTCCAGTGTATACTGTATAATCTCCCAGCAGTCTCCTCTCCTCACCCAGAATCCTCCAGTGTATACTGTATAATCTCCCAGCATCTCCTCTCATCACCCAGAATCCTCCAGTGTATACTGTATAATCTCCCAGCAGTCTCCTCTCATCACCCAGAATCCTCCAGTGTACACTGTATAATCTCCCAGCAGTCTCTCTCCTCTCACCAGAATCCTCCAGTGTATACTGTGTAATCTCCCAGCAGTCTCCTCTCCTCACCCAGAATCCCCAGTGTATACTGTATAATCTCCCAGCAGTCTCCTCTCCCTCACCCAGAATCCTCCAGTGTATACTGTATAATCTCCCAGCAGTCTCCTCTCATCACCCAGAATCCTCCAGTGTACACTGTAATAATCTCCCAGCAGTCTCCTCGCATCACCCAGAATCCTCCAGTGTATACTGTATAATCTCCCAGCAGTCTCCTCTCATCACCCAGAATCCTCCAGTGTACACTGTATAATCTCCCAGCAGTCTCCTCGCATCACTCAGAATCCTCCAGTGTATACTGTATAATCTCCCAGCAGTCTCCTCTCCTCACCCAGAATCCTCCAGTGTATACTGTATAATCTCCCAGCAATCTCCTCTCATCCCAGAATCCTCCAGTGTATACTGTATAATCTCCACAGTCTCCTCTCATCACCCGAATCCTCCATGTATTACTGTATAATCTCCCAGCAGTCTCCTCTCATCACCCAGAATCCTCCAGTGTACACTGTATAATCTCCCAGCAGTCTCCTCTCATCACCCAGAATCCTCCAGTGTACACTGTATAATCTCCCAGCAGTCTCCTCCATCACCCAGAACCTCCAGTGTATACTGTATAATCTCCGCACAGTCTCCTCCATCACCCAGAATCCTCCAGTGTATACTGTATAATCTCCCAGCATCTCCTCTCATCACCCAGAATCCTCCAGTGTATACTGTATAATCTCCCAGCAGTCTCCTCTCATCACCCAGAATCCTCCAGTGTACACTGTATACTCTCCCAGCTGTCTCCTCTCATCACCCAGAATCCTCCAGTGTACACTGTATAATCTCCCAGCAGTCTCCTCTCATCACCCAGAATCCTCCAGTATATACTGTATAATCTCCCAGCAGTCTCCTCGCATCACCCAGAATCCTCCAGTGTATACTGTATAATCTCCCAGCAGTCTCCTCTCATCTTCCAGAATCCTCCAGTGTATACTGTATAATCTCCCAGCAGTCTCCTCCATCACCCAGAATCCTCCAGTGTATACTGTATAATCTCCCAGCAGTCTCCTCTCATCACCCAGAATCCTCCAGTGTAACTGTATAATCTCCCAGCAGTCTCCTCGCATCACCAGAATCCTCCAGTGTATACTGTATAATCTCCCAGCAGTCTCCTCTCATCACCCAGAATCCTCCAGTGTAACTGTATAATCCCCAGCAGTCTCCTCTCATCACCCAGAATCCTCCAGTGTATACTGTATAATCTCCCAGCAGTCTCCTCCTCATCACCAGAATCCTCCAGTGTATACTGTATAATCTCCCAGCAGTCTCCTCTCCTCACCCAGAATCCTCCAGTGTATACTGTATAATCTCCCAGCAGTCTCCTCTCATCACCCAGAATCCTCCAGTGTATACTGTATAATCTCCCAGCAGTCTCCTCTCATCACCCAGAATCCTCCAGTGTATACTGTATAATCTCCCAGCAGTCTCCTCTCACACCCAGATCCTCCAGTGTACACTGTATAATCTCCCAGCAGTCTCCTCTCATCACCCAGAATCCTCCAGTGTACACTGTATAATCTCCCAGCAGTCTCCTCTCATCACCAGAATCCTCCAGTGTAACTGTATAATCTCCCAGCAGTCTCCTCCATCACCCAGAATCC
>JARQOD010008936.1:0-33520 GCA_033576555.1 Oophaga sylvatica
GGCAGGTGTCTCGGAACTTTGTTGCGGGCACAGGAAACACAGGCAGAAACAAAGTCTATTACGTCTTTGTGCAGGGTAGGCCACCAATAATGCCGGGTAATGAGTTGGAGGGTCTTTTTTTGACCAGCGTGGCCAGCGAGTTTAGACGAGTGACCCCAATGTAGGATTCTCTTCCGATCGGTCTCTGATACTAACGTCTTACCAGGAGGGAGACGATTTAGACTCACGGGAGCCACCTGCATCACTCTGGCGGGATCGATGATATGTTTAGGCTCATCTTCGAGCTCCGACACCAGGAAAGACCGAGAAAAGGCATCCGCCTTGACGTTTTTGTCAGCTGGGCGAAAATGCAAAAGAAAATCGAAGCGGGCAAAAAACAAGGACCACCGGGCTTGGCGAGGATTAAGTCTCTGTGCCTGCTGGAGGTATGCCAGATTTTTGTGGTCCGTGTAGATGATTACCGGATGAAGAGCCCCTTCGAGTATGTAACGCCACTCCTCCAATGCCAACTTAATGGCCAATAACTCTCGATCTCCTATGGAGTAGTTGCGCTCGGAGGAGGAGAAGAGTTTGGAGAAGAAACCGCAGGATACCATCCTCCCGGATGGCGATTTTTGGGTAAGAACCGCTCCGGCTCCAGCAGAGGAAGCGTCCACCTCCAGGAAGAACTGCTTGTTGCCATCCGGGCGATGCAGCACTGGAGCGGAAGAGAAGGCCTGTTTCAGAGAAAGAAAGGCCTCCTCTGCTTCGGTCGTCCACTGTTTGGGGTTAGCATCCTTGCGAGTGAGCGCTGAGATTGGAGCAGTCCTGGAAGAGAAGTGCGGTATGAAGAGACGGTAATAGTTGGCAAACCCCAGGAACCGCTGAATGGCCTTCAACCCCTCCGGTCGGGGCCACTTCTCGATGGCAGACAATTTCTCCGGATCCATTCGTAGGCCTGTCTGAGAAATGATGTAGCCCAGAAACGGAAGCGATGTCTGCTCAAAGAGGCACTTCTCATATTTGGCGAAGAGGTGATTCTGCCTGAGCCTGAGCAGAACCTGACGAACATCCCTCCGGTGAGACTGAAGATCCGGAGAGAAGACCAAGATGTCGTCAAGGTACACCACAACGCAGGAATAGAGGAGGTCCCGGAAGATGTCGTTGACCAACTCCTGAAAGACTGCTGGAGCATTACAGAGCCCAAAGGGCATCACCAAGTACTCGTAGTGGCCGTCCCGGGTGTTGAATGCCGTCTTCCATTCATCTCCTCGACGGATACGAACCAGGTTGTATGCTCCACGAAGATCCAGTTTGGTGAAGACTCTAGCCCCTCTAAGGCGATCAAACAGTTCTGGAATGAGCGGAAGAGGGTACTTATTCTTCACCGTGATCGAATTTAGGCCTCTGTAGTCAATACAGGGACGGAGAGATCCGTCTTTCTTTTTAACGAAGAAGAAACCTGCTCCCGCTGGGGAGGTAGATTTCCGGATGAATCCCTTTGCTAAGTTCTCCTCGATATACTCGGACATCGACCTGGTCTCAGCAGCAGACAACGGGTAAATAAACCCACGGGGAGGCGTAGTACCGGGCAACAGGTCAATCGGGCAATCATATGGTCTATGCGGGGGTAATGTCTCTGCTTCCTTTTTATTGAAGACATCAGCAAATGACCAATATGGAATCGGGAGTCCAGGTAGATTAACAGGTGTAGGAGAAGAATAGACAGGGTGAACAGGCACCAGACACGTTTTATGACAGTCCTGTCCCCAGCGAAGAACCTCTCCATTCTGCCAGTCGAGCACAGGTGCATGTTTTTGGAGCCAAGGCAGACCTAGTAAGAAAGCATGAGAGAGTCCGAGTAAAACATGAAACGAGATGCTCTCAGAATGCAACATTCCCACCTGCAGGGTTATGACTTCGGTGATGAGTCGGATGGGAAGAGGTAGGAGGCCCCCATCCACAGCAGCAACAGATACAGGTTCAACAAGAGGTTTGGTGGGAATGTGATACTTCTCTACTAGAGCCTGTGACACGAGATTCCCAGCTGCTCCAGAATCAAGTTGGGCCATTTCGAAGTGGCGGTTCTTACCGATCAGAATTGAAACCGACAGCAGCAGGGATGAAGAGGATTTATTTTTGTCTAGATTGACCTCTCCGAGCGAACCTAGACACAGGCGTTTCCCGACTTCTCCGGACAGGTTTGGATCCAGTGCTCCTTACTGCCGCAGTAGAAGCAACTTTTCTCGGCACGGCGTGAGTCCTGACGGGCTTTGACCATCTTGGTCTGGTCGACCTGCATAGGCTCAGCAGTGTGTACCTGAGGAGAAACGGAAGAGGTTATAGATCTCTGACACGAGGGTGCTAGATGGGAAAATTCTTTTTTACGGGTGATCTCTTTGGCTCGTTCCTGGAACCGTAGATCAATTCGATTGGCCAGATTTATTAAATCATCTAGAGAGGTTGGAACGTCCCGACCGGCAAGTTCGTCTTTAATACGACCAGACAGACCCTCCCAGAAGACCGAAATTAGAGCTTCATTGTCCCAAGCTAGTTCTGAGGCTAAAGTCCGGAACCGTATGGCATATTGACCAACGGTGAGACTCTCCTGACGGAGACGCAGCAGAGATGATGCAGAGGAAGTCTTCCGTCCAGGTTCGTCGAATACATTCCGGAAGGCCGAGAGAAAAGCAGGCAGGTCAGACACCAGAGGATCCTCTCTCTCCCAGAGAGGGTTAAGCCAGGCCAGGGCCTCTCCGGTGAGATGGGACATGATGAAGGCAACTTTGGCCCGGTCAGAGTTAAACTGGTGTGCCAGGAGTTCAAAATGCAGGGTGCACAGATTAATGAAACCCCGAGCCAGAGCAGGATCACCTCCAAACCTAGGAGGAGCTGACAGTCGGGGTCCGGGAATGGAAACCATGGAATTGGGAATCAGCGGGGCTGACGGATTATGAGTCATGGCTCCAGCGATGGTTGCTGGTGATGAATTCAGAGTGTCCAGACGGGAATTGACTTTCCGCAGGTGATCCAGGATGGCCTCCTGTTGAGACCTCTGGCGAGACAGCTCATGACACAGTTCGGGAGTAAAGGGGTTTGGGTGCCACCGGGTTCCATGGCCCGAGCAAACTGTAACGGGTCTGGTGGGTGGAACTACTGTCGAGACAGGTCAGGTTGGTGGAACCACAAAGCTTTATTATACAAGAGAGTCTACTTGTAAGAGAGCGGGTGGCACCTGGGAAAAGGGCAGAGAATCACGGCAGGTGATATAGGTAGTTTCTGGACAGGCAGGTTTATCACAGCAAGTGACCAAGGAAGTCTCTGGGCAGGCAGGTTGTCATGGCAAGTGACCAAGGCAGTCTCTGGGACAGGCAGGTTGTCACGGCAAGTGACCAGGCAGTCTCTGGGACAGGCAGGTTGTCACGGCAAGTGACCAGGGCAGTCCTTGGGACGGGCAGGTTGTCACGGCAAGTGACCAGGCAGTCTCTGGGACAGGCAGGTTGTCACGGCAAGTGACCAGGCAGTCTCTGGGACAGGCAGGTTGTCACGGCAAGTGACAGGGCAGTCTCTGGGACGGGCAGGTTGTCACGGCAAGTGACCAGGCAGTCTCTGGGACAGGCAGGTTGTCACGGCAAGTGACCAGGCAGTCTCTGGACAGGCAGGTTGTCACGGCAAGTGACCAGGCAGTCTCTAGACAGGCAGGTTGTCACGGTAAGTGACCAGGCGGTCTCTAGACAGGCAGGTATATACGACCTGATATGGTGGAGCCTCCAGGTAGGCTGCAGTTGGATGGCAGATGATCGCTCCCAGGTGAGCAGGCAAGAGCCGGGGATCTCTGCAGATGATGTCCGAACTTCCGGATGGGGCTGCAGTCGGATGGCAGATGATCGCTCCTAGGTGAGCAGGCAAGAGCCGGGGATCTCTGCAGATGATGTCCGAACTTCCGGATGGAGCTGCAGTCGGATGGCAGATGATCGCTCCTAGGTGAGCAGGCAAGAGCCGGGGATCTCTGCAGATGACGTCCGAACCTCTGGATGGAACTGCAGACGGATGGCAGACAGGCAAGCCGACAGGTAACAGACAGGAAACTGGAATCAGGAGCTGATGGCTGAAACAGAGTTAGACTGCACAGGAACAACATTGCTCGGGCACCTACATTAAGGAGGAAGCCCTTAATATAGGGTGGAGTCCTCCAGCATTGGCTGGAGACTGATTTGGAAAATGCGCGCGGCTCCTTTAAGAGCGGGGGAGGGTGCGGGCGCGCGCCCTAAGGCCAGTAGCAGGGAAGGAGCGCGCGGGACCAGCAGGGCGGAAGGAGGGCGCCGAGGATGCCAGAGGCGCAGAGGAGGCTGGGAGCACTGAGGACGCTGAGCGCAGGTGAGGAGAGCGACGTCCTTGTCTGGCAGCAGGCAGGGACGCGGGCGCTACACGGGCAAGGTTCGCCCTTAAGTCGGTAAGCCTCTAAAATGGCCGACCGAATCCAACGAGCTATAGAATCCTTGGAAGCTCGTTGCCCACGTCGATGACCTGCTGGAATCACAAACAGAGAATCCGACTTCCGAAAACTCCGAGTAATAGACAAATAGAACTTCAAAGCCCGCACCAAATCCAAAGAGTGCAAGGCCCGTTCCTTCGCATTCCTTGGCTTCGGACAAAGCGAGGGCAACACAATATCCTGGTTAACATGAAACTGTGACACCACTTTAGGTAGAAAATAGCCCCGTGTGCGAAGCACTACGCGATCTGGGTGAAACTCCAGAAAAGGAGGCGAGCAAGAAAGAGCCGCCAACTCAGAAACCCTTCTCAAAGGAGTGACCGCCACTAGGAAGGCAACCTTCCAAGAGAGAAAGGAAAGATTAACAGAGATTGAGCCGCCAAGGAGACACAAGCGCCTTCCGCGGCGGAAATTGACGGGTTACCCGCAAAAAAAGGAACTTACGTCCCTACGCGAGGCGATAGCCTTCCGAAACAGCAAGGACAGAGCAGAAACCTGTCCTTTCAGAGTGCTAACTGCCAAACCCTTGTCCAGCCCGTACTGCAAAAAGGCCAACAAATTGGGAATGGAAAAAATCCTCGGGTTCCTAGAAGAACCCGAACACCACGAAAAGAAGGCTTCCCAAGTCTTGTGATAAATCCTAGTAGTAGCCGGACCTCTGGCAGCTCGCAGAGTGGCAATGACTTCGGCTGAAAAACCTTGACGGGTCAAGATTTCGGTCTCAAGAGCCACGCCGTCAAACGCAGAGACTACAGGTCCGGGTGACGAACGGGCCCTTGGGTTAACAGGTCCGGGCGAAGAGGGAGTGGAAGTGGAGGCGCTGCCAGAAGCGACACCAGTGTCGAGAACCTCGTCCTCCTTGGCCAATCTGGGGCTATCAACATAGCCGGGACTCTCTCCAGTCTGATCCGACGCAACACCAGAGGAAGTAAGGATATCGGCGGGAACACATAGATTAGCTCGAATTGGTCCCGAGGAGCCACCAGAGCATCCACCGCCACAGCCTTCGGGTACTTGTACCTGGACATGAACGTCGGTAACTTGGCATTGAACCTGGATGCCATCAAATCCACTTGGGGAGTTCCCCAATGGGAGCACAGCAGTGCAAAAATTTCCGGATGAAGACTCCATTCTCCGGGATCCATCTTTTCGCGACTGAGGAAGTCCGCTGTGATATTCTGAACTCCTGGAATGTGAATCGCAGAGATGGCTGGCACTCTGGCCTCGGCCCATACCAGAATTCGAGACACTTCCATCATGAGCCTGAAGCTCCTCGTCCCACCCTGATGGTTGATATACGCGACCGCCGTCGCGTTGTCTGTCTGCACTCGGACTGGTAGACCGCTTAAAGGGACCGTCCAGTGTTGGAGGCAAAGGAAAATTGCCCTCAATTCCAGGATGTTGATCGGCAGGACAGACTCTTCCAATGATCATACTCCCTGAATCCAAAGATCGTTCCAGACGCCCCCCCAGCCTGCCAGGCTGGCATCGGTGGTTATGATCGACCACCTCGGAGGAAGGAAGGACTTCCCCAGGGATAACGCTTCCGGACTTAACCACCATTCTAGAGACTCTCTCACCCTGTGGGAGATGATGACACTGCAATCCAGTGAAAACTGCGATCGATCCCAACGGTTCAAGATGAGCATTTGGAGAGCCCTGGAATGAAATTGGGCAAACGGAATTGCTTCCATTGACGCCACCATCAAACCCAGAAGGCGCATACACCTTCGAAGGGACATTGCTGTCGCAGACTTCATAACCTGCGCATGACGAAGAAGACTCGCTTGCTTGTCTGGAGGCAGAGACACCACTGCTCGTACCATGTCGAAATGCATTCCCAAAAACAGGATTGACTGTGACGGTTCCAGAGACGACTTCTCCCAATTGACCAGCCACCCGAAGTCCTCCAGGAGCTGCAGGGATAGATTGCGAGCCGTCACCGCCTCCTCCTTTGAGGACGCCACAATCAAAAGGTCGTCCAGATAGGGAAGAATTGTAACCCCCTGTCTTCGCAGAATCCCATGAGAGGAGCCAGAATTTTTGTAAAAACTCTGGGTGCTGAGTCCAACCCGAATGGCAGGGCCACAAACTGGTAATGGTCCTGACCTATGGCAAAACGAAGGAAGCGTTGGTGGGCCCTTCCGATGGGGACATGCAAATAAGCGTCGCGAATGTCGATTGACACCAAAAAATCGTTTTGCGACAAGGCCGCCACAACGGAGCGAAGTGACTCCATGCGGAATTTCCGGGTGCGGACATGCCAATTCAATCTTTTGAGATCCAGAATGGGGCGAAATTTGTCCTCCTTTTTGGGGACCACAAAGAGGTTGGAATAAAACCCTCTTCCCCGGTCCTCCGGTGGAACTGGTACCACCACACCCTTCTGCAGAAGGGAATCGACCTCCCGCAGTAGAGCGGCAAATAGCTCGGGCTCTGACGGAATGCGGGATTGGCAAAAACTGTCTGGAGGTCGAGAAAGAAACTCTATGAAGTAGCCTGCCGACACAACCCGCGTCACCCAGGCGTCCGACACGCGGGAAGTCCAAGTCGGTTCGAATTGGAGCAGGCGACCTCCCACTCGAGAGCCCTCGAGTGAGACCTTGGCGTTAGTCCGCTTAGCGGGCTTTTTGTCAGCTTCCCGCTTGTCTTGGCGGAAGCTCTGTTTCCAGGGAGTGCGGGATTTCTGAGCGTTCTTTTTTCCTGAAAAAGAGGGACGACCCGATCCCCAAGAGGGCTGACCGAACCGTCCCCTGGACCGAAAGGACCGCCGACTACTACCGGCACTATGCCTGCCAGATGCAGAAGTCACAGCTCTTCGCTGCGGTAAAGCCGTTTCTTTTGCCTTTGCCTTGGCAATTAGCTCAGTGAGGTCAGATCCAAAAAGCTGACCACCCTTGTAAGCTAAAGAAAGCAAACCTTGCTTGGAAACCGCGTCTTCGGTCCACTGTCTAAGCCACAGTGCTCTCCTGACTGTGATCGCCGAGGATTGTGCCCTGGACAGCATTGAGGCAGCATCCAAACCTGCATCACTGCCATATCGGGCTGCATCCTCCAATGACTTGAAAAGTCCCTCTACTTCGGATAGTGGGGATCCATCTTGCCACGCCGTCCGTAGACGGTCTTAACCAGCTCAGGGAAGCTTTACAAGCACACATGGATCCTAGCACTGCTCTGAATCCATGACCCGCGGCCTCGTAGATGGATTTCGCTGCCATCTCCGTTTTTCTGTCCAGCGGATCCTGCAGACTCGCCTTCCCTTTAACAGGAAGTAATGAGGATTTGCTAAGCTGGGATAAAGGGACATCCACTTCAGGAGAAGGAATCCAATTATCAATCAACTCCGTAGTACACGGATACAGCGTCTCAAAAAACCGTGTCCCCTGAAAACGTTTATCTGGACACAGGCGTTCCTTCTCCACTGCCCCATTAAGCTCATCCAGAGATGGTAATGCTGATCGCAACCTATGCGACTCCTGAAACATCCGGGCAGACTTACCAGGACGTCTAGTTACCTCCTCCGGTAACTGTAACGCCTCCCTCATGGCTCCAATAAAAGCCTCTGTACGGCTCAAAAGAGAGGCAGAGTGTCCCTGCCGATCCTCCTTATCCGAATCGGACATCTCCCCATCCGAGCTTGAAGGGGAACCCTCCATGCCCGAAATCTCCGAGTCACTACGCGGGGAAGATGGCACCGGCCTGTGTCGCTTCCTGCCATGAGAGGATCTAGCTGACACCCAATGACCTAGAAGTTCAGACAGGCCATCAATAGAACGAGCGAGGGCCTCCATTTTGACATCACTGACACCTCCGACCGCTGCGCTTGACGCCGTCGAGGTCTGCGTGTCAGATACGCGAGACTGATCCTGTAGAGGATCTGGGAGACGGTCCGCACCTCGTGGACCCTGATCTGACATGCCCTCACACAGTATATGGCAGGTCAAAACCTGTCAGTAACTAGAACAGTGTGGTTTTCAAAGGCAAAACGAACGCTGAAGGGTTAAAGCTCTTAAAGAGAGAGCTACCCCAGCTGTCTCCCAATAAAGGGTTAACCGCCAAAGAAGGGGATAATGTCGCAGACTCCCCACAACCCTTGTTTAATGAAAAGGGTGTGCGAGCCCCAGGTGCCTCTTATGAGGTAGCAGCTGCAGGACAATGTGCCACATTAAATAAGAACGCCTACGAGATCGCTAACATATTGCGCTGATTTGTACATCGCAATAACCGCCCAAGTCGCTAAATAGATCGCTAACCACTTATGCGTCGTCAATGAGATCGCCCACTGTGGCAGCTACTAGCGACATTAAAACGATCACAAAAAAACGATTGCATTAGTATGCGTCATTATTGTGATAGTGAGCGGGAGCGTTCAGTTGGCAGCACCTTCAGAAAGGTGCCCTGCGCTGTGGAGGTGAAGGGGTCAAGCTTCTGCCCTCAGAAAGGTAGAAGCGACTCACCCAGCTGGCCGCGGTGCAGTTTGTTCCTTTCGGTCGGTCGGGGGAGCAGAGAGAGAGAGGAGCCCGAGGAGGCCGTCAGTAATGGCCGCCGCGCTTGAGGAGAGGAGCCGGAAGAGAAGAGGCAGGGTAAAGCGCGCGCGTTCAGAGCGCTTCCTGCCCGCGAAAGATGGGAAAACATGAAGCCATGCCCCCCGCCGGCTCAAAAAAATGGCGCGCGACTCACTCTGCTCCCCGCTCCCATGTCCTGCAGGCATCCACCTGCGGACAAAAGGACACAATCACCACACTGAAAACTAACAATAAAATGTTGAGTACTCACCCAGCTGAGCGCCACAGGGACCCCCAGGGATTTGTGGCGCTGTGCCCGTAGCTTCCCCCCAGGGCGGGGAACGCAGTGACCCCAGAAGCGCGGTTTGCGTCCCCGCCAGGGAAGCAATCCTCATCCCCCAGGGCGGCAGGGTTCTGCAGGGACCACCTTACAGGGTAATACAGATCCGCCAAGGGAGAGGTGGGGGTCCAGCAGCGCTGAGACCCCTGAGACCTCAAGACCACGGGGGTCCAAGTCCCTGTCCGATAAAAATAAAAAAATCTTCTGAGGAGCTGCTTCAGCAGCGACTATCCTCTGTGACCTCAAATTTTAGACTGGAGAGCTGGAGTAGGAGGAGCCCAAGCTGGATGGGCCGGTCAACACTCTTTTTAATCTGAAGTGTTCTATCCTATGTGGGCTCCGCCTACCCACTAGTAATGACTAGTGGGTCTCCCTTCCTTCATCTGCTGCTGAAAAAAGGTGCCTCTTATGAGGTAACAGCTGCAGGACAGCACAGTCTGCCACCTAATCGTGCCTCAGAAAGGTGCCCTGCGCTGTGGGGGTGAGGGGGTTAAGTTTCTGCCCTGACAGGCAGAAGCGACTCACCCAGCTGGCTGCGGTGCAGTGTCCTAATTGTTCCTTTGGACGGTCGGGGGGAGCGGAGAATGAGGAGCCCGAGGAGGCCGTCAGTAATGGCCGTCGCGCTGAAGGAGAGAAGCCGGAAGAGAGGCAGGGTAAAGCGCGCGCTCAGAGCGCTTCCTGCCCGCGAAAGAATGGGAAAGCGCGAAGCCACGCCCCCCGCCGGCTTCAAAAAAAGCACGCGACTCCTCCGCTCTCCGCCTCCCATGTCCTGCAGGCATCCACCTGCGGACAAAAGTACACAAGTCACCAACACTGAAAACATGTAGCAGCGGCTGCCGCAGCAGCCGCTGAAGCACTCAAACACATATTAAAATGTTGAGTACTCACCCAGCTGAGCGCCACAGGGACCCCCAGGGATTTGTGGCGCTGTGCCCATAGCTTCCCCCCAGGGCAGGGAACGCAGTGACCCCAGAAGCGCGGTTTGCGTCCCCGCCAGGGAAGCAACCCTCATCCCCCAGGGCCGGCAGGATTCTGCAGGGAGCACTTTAAAGGGTAATGCAGATCCGCCAAGGGAGGGGTGGGGGTCCAGCAGCGCTGAGACCCCTGAGACCTCAAGACCACGGGGGTCCAAGTCCCTGTCCGATAAAAATAAAAAATTTCTTCTGAGGAGCTGCTCCAGCAGCGACTATCCTCTGTGACCTCAAATTTTAGACTGGAGAGCTGGAGTAGGAGGAGCCCAAGCTGGGGCGTCAAACTCTTTTTAATCTGAGGTGTTCTATCCTGTGTGGGTCGCTACCCTAGTAATGACTGTGTCTCCCTTCCTTCCATCTGCTGCTGAAAATGAGAAATCGCTGGTCATCTTTTAACCCTTATAATTTCCTAAGAAAAAAAAATTTTGATTCCAAAATTGTGCTGATGTAAAGTAGACATGTGGGAAATGTTATTTCTTAACTATTTTGTGTGACATATTTCTCTGTTTTAAGGGAATAAAAATTCAAAGTTTGAAAATTGCAAAATTTTCAAAATTTTCGCCATATTTGCATTTTTTTCAAAAATAAACGCAAGTTATATCGAAGAAATTTTACCACTATCGTGAAGTACAATATGTCACGAGAAAATAATCTCAGAATCGCGCAGATCCGTTGAAGCGTTCCAGAGTTATAACCTCATAAAGAGACAGTGGTCAGAATTGTAAAAATTGGCCCGGTCATTAACGTGCAAACCACCCTTGGGGGTGAAGGGGTTAATCTACTTTATCTCATTTTTCTTACGTCATAATCTTCCTTAGTCTTTCTTGCGCTTCTAGGGCATCCCGTATAATTTTTAATATTTTGTAGTGCTGCCGACCTAAGACCTAAAAAAAATTGAGCATGATTACGACCCTCTTTACATGCTTCAATGATTATTCGGCAGATCTGTGGTTTCAGCAAAATTGTGGACATTCAGTGCCAGGTTTGTGGCCGTGTACAAATGGAACAATATGTCCACAAAGTCACTACAACCCCAGATCTGACCAGCAATCAAGGAACAACCATTTAAAGGGAATCTGTCACCCTAAATTGGCGGGATATTTAAATGATGGCAGTCAGGTCAGAGGGCGTGTTTTGGTATTTGCCTAACATGTTGTTCGCCGTGTCTCCATTATTCTGGAATGTAGTCGTGCCTCCATATAACGCCTGCGCATTGCAATTCTGAGGCAAGCATACTGCGCTGCGCAATTCAAGATTGCAATGCACAGCGGTTATAGGGAGGGCAACGACTACAATTTCCAGAAATAATGAGACAGCGTGAACAACAGTTAAGGCAAGTACACAAAACACCGCCCATCTGACCTGACTGCCATCATTTAAATATCCCGCCAATTTAGGGTGACAGATTCCCTTTAAGGGCCCCGTCTCACATAGCGACGCACCAGCGATCCTGACAATGATATGAACTTGTCAGGATCGCTGGTGTGTCTCTACATGATCGCTGGTGAGCTGCCAAACAGGCAGCGATCAGGACAGTGACACTGCGGGTAACGTCGCTTAGTTACCCGCAGTGTACATTGGATACCAGCCCGCTGATGCACAGAGCTGGTATCCAACATACACATCAGGTTTCCAGGCACATTCCCGCGCCTGGAAACCCGATGTGTACCTTGGTTAACAGCTGATCGCTGGTCTCCTGCCTGCCACACGCAGCGATGCGTGCTGGCCAGCGGGAGACCAGCGAACAAAAGAAAGTCCAGGCATTTCTGACACAACCAGCGATTCACAGCAGGGGCCTGATCGCTAATACGTGTCAGACATAGCGAGATCGCTGCTGAGATCGCTGTGGAGTCACAAAACTTGTGACTCAGCAGCGATCTCGATAGCGATCTCGCTATGTGAGACGGTGCCCTAAGTGTGTAAACAAGCACGAAGAGTATGGAGGAGTGGGTATTCACAATTCAATGATTGTACAATCATTGTTCATCAGATTAGCAGTTGTTGTGAAATTGTGGACATACTGTTCATTTGTACATAGCCACAACCAAGGCATGGAATGATTTATTGCTTAGAAGTCATTAGTTGTACCCAGGCTGCAAGACAACAGACAACGTTTAAGTGATAATGGGGAGGACGCACCTGGTGGCTGCTCTTCATTTTCTACAGGTATACTGACAATTGGTAACTTTCAATGATGTTCATTATAACCACCTGTTTATGGCATACTTATGCCTAGCTATTAGTGCTTTTTTGCCCACTCATGATTAGTGGTCAAATCAATATTACCATCCATTTGATATCATCACTATAGCAAACCTTTGCTTTTTGGAATATGAGCATCTATGGTCAGCAACATTACACTTATATCCATGCAATATTTGCAGGGTCGCCTTTTGGTAACTAAGCTATTAGGCTGTGGTTCCACGGTCCGGAACCACAGCGCTTTGGACGGAGCGGAAATTCCGCTCTGTCTAAGCCCCGCCCCCTTCCGGAGGTGTTCAGGACACCTCCGGAACACCTCCGGAAAGAACGCAGGGCTGCATAGCCCTGTGTGAAATTCTGTTGCGGCGACGCACCGTCGCCGCAACACGCGAGGACACGCATGTCCGTTTACGCAGGTCTGCCACCTGCGTGTTGTTAAGCATAGTGGAGACGGGATTTCTTGAAATCCCCTCCACTATGCTGTAACATCTGGACGCTGCGTGTTTGGCGCTGCGCCAGCGCACAGCGCCAAACACGCTGCGTTTACTGATCGTGGAAACTCACCCTTAGACCACTTTACCACCAGATTGTGTCAGTTTTTTTTTTTCCCACTGTTGTTTATTGGCATGAGCCTTTACCGCTGTCTTTCCCTGTTCCCTGTTTTATGATGTGTGTTAATAAAATATATTTATATATCACCTATTTTTGGACCAAGTGATCGTTTGTTGTTCAGCGTTTTTTATCTATTATGCGATTGTCCACATATTTTGATATCCATATAAGCATGCCCTGATTTTTCTGATATATTTAATCAATTATAAATTCATATGGGCATGTTTTACAATAAGGTTGCTTACTGTTTAAGTGATAAATCGTTCAGTGCCAGGTTTGTGGCCGAGCAGAAGTGGAATGATAGGTCCATGATTTTGGCGCAACCACTGATATGATAAACAATGATTGCCTAATCACTGAAGTGTGTAAACCCACGTATAAGAAAATAGACATATATGTAGGCAGGCTCTTACAGTTATGGTGTAGACTTCCTCCTCCGCTATCCTCACATGCTTCCTATGTGCATCTTCTGATGAAGTGCTAGCAGCTGAAATACATTAAAGGGGTTCTGTCATTACTTACGATGAATGTGCTGCTCCTCGGTCCTCGTCACTGCACCCGACTCACACTCTGCTTACTTCCGTGGCCACCGGCTGTCAGGACGGAGAAAATGAATATATACAGCCACTGACACTCCAAGCTCACTGCACATGCCTGGAGTGTGAGTGACTGTATTCATTCATTGTCTCTGTCCTCACAGCTGGCGGCCACGGAAGTAAGCAGAGAGTGTGTCAGGTGCAGCTCCAAGGAGCGCGGAGCAGCCCATCCATTGTAGGTAATGAAAGGTAATGGAAAAAAAAATAATGAGGTTGTGATGTCAAATGCAATATTCACTAATACTTTACAGATTAACTCACCTCTCTTCTGGCTCCTTGTGAGGTCATCTCTTTCCTGGGTTAACGGGACAACGCTTTGCTGGCTTCCTGCGACTATTTGATCACTCTCTGGGATATCTCTTAGCTGGCTCATTGGGACATAATCTGCCTCTATACTGCAGGATGCAATGGCCTAAAAAAATGAAACACCAAAGAAAGGATAAGGAGGCTGCTGAGTCAATATGGTCTTGTGATTAATGATGACTACTTCTCAAACTTTGTGCAAACACATATATATATATATATATATATATATATATATATACACAGTACAGACCAAAAGTTTGGACACACCTTCTCATTCAAAGATTTTTCTGTACTTTCATGACTATGAAAATTGTAGAATCACACTGAAGGCATCAAAACTATGAATTAACACATGTGGAATTATACATTACACTTTACAAAAAAGTGTGAAACAACTGAAAATATGTCTTATATTCTAGGTTCTTCAAAGTAGCCACCTTTTGCTTTGATTCCTGCTTTGCGCGCAGAAAAGGTGAACAGATAGACTCTACATGTCTGGTTCCCACCGTGAAGCATGGAGGAGAGGTGTGATGATGTGGGGGTGCTTTGCTGGTGACACTGCTGGCGGATTTATCACTCAGATCCGTGTGCGGAATTTCCGCCGCGGACCCGTTTTCCATTAATTCCCTATGTGATTAGTTATTTGCTGTGCACACGTGGCGGATTAGCGGTTGTTGTGAAATTGTGGACATACTATTCATTTGTACATAGCCACAAACAAGGCATGGAATGATTTATTGCTTAGAAGTCATTAGTTGTACCCCAGGCGGCAAGACAACAGACAATGTTTAAGTGATACATCGTTCAGTTACAGGTTTGTGGCCGAGCAGAAATGGAATGATAGGTCCATGATTTTGGCGTAACCACTGATATGATAAACAATGATTGCCTAATCACTGAAGTGTGTAAACCCACCTATAAGAAAATAGACATATATGTAGGCAGGCTCTTACATTTATGATGTAGACTTCCTCCTTCGCTGTCCTCACATGCTTCCTATGTGCATCTTCTGTTGAAGTGCTAGCATCTGAAAAACATTAAAGGGGTTGTCATTACTTACGATGAATGTGCTGCTCCTCGGTCCTCGTCACTGCACCCGACACACACTCTGCTTACTTCCGTGGCCACCTGCTGTCAGGATGGAGAAAATGAATAACTACAGCCACTGACACTCCAAGCTCACTGCACATGCCTGGAGTGTGAGTGACTGTATTCATTCATCGTCTCTGTCCTGACAGCTGGCGGCCACGGAAGTAAGCAGAGAGTGTGTCGGGTGCAGCTCCAAGGAGCGCGGAGCAGCCCATCCATTGTAGGTAATGAAAGGTAATGGAAAAAAAATAATGAGGTTGTGATGTCAAATGCAATATTCACTAATACTTTATAGATCAACTCACCTCTCTTCTGGCTCCTTGTGAGGTCATCTCTTTCCTGGGTTAAGGGGACAACGCTTTTCTGGCTTCCTGCGACTATTTTATCACTCTCTGGGATATCTCTTAGCTGGCTCATTGGGACATAATCTGCCTTCATACTGCAGGATGCAGTGGCCTAAAAAAATGAAACACCAAAGAAAGGTTAAGGAGGCTTATAACGTATAACGTCAGGACATTCTTAACCCCCTAATCCCGGACCAATTCCCGACCCTCTCTGTGCATCGCAGGCGCAGCCAGGGCCCAAAAGAACCTTTTAAAGGGTCGGCGCCGCGGGCTAATGCTGATCACTGATGGATGGATCATCATCATGATGGCCTCATCTTGATATTTGGCACGGCGCTCCCCTGCTCCTAGGGGGGGCAGCTGCTCCCCCCTGCCCCACGGTGGGTATGCCCATGCTACAAATTGTAAACCATGGCAACTTTTTCCATAACAGAGGTGGGTGGCAACAGGGGTGAACCTAGCCTCTGCTGCCTGAGGCGAACTGCAAAATGGCGCCCCCCCATAGTCAATTTTTAAAATCAGTAGACAAAAATCTGGTTCATACAGATTTATATCTATTCTGTAAAACTGAGCATCATAGTGGACATTTTAACTTAGGTAAATAGAAAAAAAGTGGTCCAAACACAAGGATGTCAGCGCCATCACCGCACACACAAGAACCTCACAGAAGAATCCAGAACAAGGATCATTAATGGCAATGGCCGGCCTGGCACAGGCATACAGACAACAATGATGGCTGCAGAGTGGTGGCCCTGTAGGCAGACACAGTCCTGCATCCTTATGGCACAGGAGGCAGCACTGATTGCCAACCTATTATCTCTGGCACATGCCTACAAAACTGTGGGAAGCTCCAATGTGGCCGCTGCCTGGCACTAACTAGTCAGAGATGTCCACCATGCAGCATCGTCCGCACACCACATAAAACGACCTAGAGTCTGAGCATCAACCATAGCCTCCTTCTCCCGAAATGTTTAGCCAATCACAAGCACTACACACAGGTCTGTCCGGAGCTAATAGCAGGGGCCTTCCACCGACCAACCGCCGCTCGGGAGAAACATGTGAGTGATTACCTGGGGAGGGAGTACAACTATGATGGGGATAACTCATATCATATCTAATGCTCTTGTATCTGATGTTATACGTTCGTGTGATTCCAGCCTTAGTTGCAGCACCAAGAAAAGTTGCTACTTTACACACAGAGCGGGGTCTTGTAGATGATGAAGATGAAGCTGCGCTCTCCATAGTGCTACGGCTTGGTCCAAAGTGGCCACTTTGCACATTTTTCCCATAGAAGCAAAATATAGCTACAGAAAATTTAGCATATCTGCAAGAAAAACTGACATGTTGCGAATTTGAAGCACGCATCGCAGGTCAGTTTACACTGCATAAAAAGCCCAGTGGGCATGAGTATGTGTTTTTTTTCATGTGTATGGGATGTTTGGGTGGGCATGGGGAGGCTATGGGGGTGTCGTGCTGCACATGGGGAGGCTATGGGGGCCTCATGCAGTATATAGGGAGGCTGTGTTGGCTTCATGCAGTATATATAGGGAGGCTGTGTGGGGCTCATGCAGTGTATATATGGAGGCTGTTGGGGGGCTCATACGATATATATATAGACGTAGCTGTACTCTGGTTCAAACGATATATAGGGGGTCAGCATACTTAATTCTGCTCAATATTAAGTGATACAATTAATAATATAATTATCAATAATTATATTGATATTAATATTGAGTAGAATTAATTTCAGCCTATTGGTTCGGCCCTCAACAGTCACGGTCTCTTATGTGGCCCTTTGGGAAAATTAGATGCCCATCCCTGGGTTAAAGGGTTTCTCCAGCATCATTTATTTATACATTGGGAAGTGAGTGGTGCTGATATTGTGTGTAAAACCATGCTTACCAAGACATGTACATGATGGCGGCCATTCAAGCATCTGTCCTGTCAGGTATCTGCAGACTATGTCTTCAACTCTGCTCGCCTCCCAATGCTGAAGTAAGCAGCGCTGAACAAACACTTTAGGGTATGTTCCCACGGTCAGTGCTCGCTGTGGGATGGACGCTGCGTACATCCACAGCATCCAACTCGCAGAGTCCAGATGTTGCAGCATAGTGGATGGGATTTCATGAAGTCCCATGTCCACTATGTGTGCACAGATGCCTGCGGATCACCTGCGTATACAGACATGCGGTGCGTCTTTACAGACCGCACCATGTCTATTTATCTTGTGGAAATGCTAATCTCAGCAAGATAAATGTCCCCGTACAATATAGCGGACATGTGCTGTGTCCAAAGCACTGCCTAATACTGAACATCTACACATACTGGTAAAGTGACCCTGACCGCTGATACCTGCTGGGTGACCCATGGGCAGCACGTGTCCGGCACCGGCTGTACGATCTCAGCCAGGTATCTTTGTCTCTGAAACGCTGCAGCGTCACAGAGAAAAACATGTCTGACTTCTCCCCTTCTGCTGCCAATGACTGGTCTGTGACTGGACACGCACGCAGGAAGAAAACTGTCCCTCAGTGGGAGAGGATGGGGAGAAGTCACCAGGGACCCGCCTGTGTGACTAGTCACCTGTGTGGCCTTAGTCCTCGGCGACTTTTAAAGAATATTTTACCCTGAAACGCAGCAGCATTTCAGAGTCACACACACCTGGCTGAGATCATACTGCACATGTCTGATACATGCGGCCTGTGGATCCAGCAGCGTGTATCAGCCATCATATTCCCTTTACAATCCCATAGGTGCCATTTATGTCACATGGTTGACTATTATTCTTATGCCTTTGAGGAGAACTATAACTCCCAGCATGTACAGCAGCTTCTATGGCATACTGGGAGTTCTAGTTCACCACAGGAGTGGTGATTTTCTTGAGTTAAGGGTATGCCACACTAAACAATATCGCTAACGAGATCGCTAAAAAACGTCACTATTTAGCGATCCCGTTAGCGATATTGTTCAGTGCGGCAGCTTCCAGCGACGAGCTTCCTGCTGTGATCTCGCTCGTCGCTGGAATCGCTCCGGACCCTATTTCATCGCTGGCGCTCCCGCTGGGTGAGTATCTAATCGCTGTGTGGCACCTTTTCTTAGCGATTTAGCGGTACTTTTGTACCGCTAAAGTCGTTAAGAAGATCGCTAACGGCGATAGCGTCGTTAACTATATCGCTAAATGTGGCCGCATTTAGCGATATAGAAACGATCCCGCTAGCGATCTCATTAGTATGCAACGCTAACGAGATCGCTAGCGGGATTGCTTAGTGTGGCAGTACCTTTAGTGGCTGGGAGCAGAGTGGACACAGCTTTTTGTTTACTTCTTAAGTCTATTAATGCTTGCCTTATCTTCTTTGTTCCTAGGTAGAACTCAGTGCTGTCTGTGCTTCTCTGCATTCAGATAATCAAACGCTGATAAAATGTCTGCCCCTGGCTAGACATGAGGAAGTGGGCGGTCTGGAGCTGCAGTAAGAGACAGCAAAATGTCTGCCCCTGGCTAGACATGAGGAAGTGGGCGGTCTGGAGCTGCAGTAAGAGACAGCAAAATGTCTGCCCCTGGCTAGACAGAGGAAGTGGGCGGTCTGGAGCTGTAGTAAGAGACAGCAAAATGTCTGCCCCTGGCTAGACAGAGGAAGTGGGCGGTCTGGAGCTGCAGTAAGAGACAGCAAAATGTCTGCCCCTGGCTAGACATGAGGAAGTGGGCGGTCTGGAGCTGCAGTAAGAGACAGCAAAATGTCTGCCCTGGCTAGACATGAGGAAGTGGGCGGTCAGGAGCTGCAGTAAGAGACAGCAAAATGTCTGCCCTGGCTAGACATGAGGAAGTGGGCGGTCTGGAGCTGCAGTAAGAGACAGCAAAATGTCTGCCCCTGGCTAGACAGAGGAAGTGGGCGGTCTGGAGCTGCAGTAAGAGACAGCAAAATGTCTGCCCCTGGCTAGACATGAGGAAGTGGGCGGTCTGGAGCTGCAGTAAGAGACAGCAAAATGTCTGCCCCTGGCTAGACATGAGGAAGTGGGCGGTCTGGAGCTGCAGTAAGAGACAGCAAAATGTCTGCCCCTGGCTAGACATGAGGAAGTGGGCGGTCTGGAGCTGCAGTAAGAGACAGCAAAATGTCTGCCCCTGGCTAGACATGAGGAAGTGGGCGGTCTGGAGCTGCAGTGAGAGACAGCAAAATGTCTGCCCCTGGCTAGACATGAGGAAGTGGGCGGTCTGGAGCTGCAGTAAGAGACAGCAAAATGTCTGCCCCTGGCTAGACATGAGGAAGTGGGCGGTCTGGAGCTGCAGTAAGAGACAGCAAAATGTCTGCCCCTGGCTAGACATGAGGAAGTGGGCGGTCTGGAGCTGCAGTGAGAGACAGCAAAATGTCTGCCCCTGGCTAGACAGAGGAAGTGGGCGGTCTGGAGCTGCAGTAAGAGACAGCAAAATGTCTGCCCCTGGCTAGACATGAGGAAGTGGGCGGTCTGGAGCTGCAGTGAGAGCAGGGCTGGAGAAGTGAGGAGGCAGGGGGAGGGGAGGCTCTGTGCTGTTCTGTCAGGCTGGAGCTAATACAGGAGAGCAGTGCAGGCTCAAGTTTCCTCCTTATAGATGTGCCCCTAGGTCAACATATCATCAGTTTGCCGGCAAAAGACACAAAAGACCAAATTGTTAAATTTCATATCCTAGCAAAATTAAGTGTATGACTGGTACTTTTTATAACCGGAATATCACATCAAATGAATAAATATTACAATCTGTGTGTCAAGCTTCCAGGCGAAGTACCTCAAGGACATCGTCTGATGCAGGAGAGTCTTCCATAGGCCGTTATCTCTGTGTTCTAAGGTTATCTTATTAAAAGCATAAATGAAACACCTGCATGTAACATGTTGTGAATAGGCTGGAAATGAGTTCTGAGCAGAAGCTCCCTCTGGTGGTTACAAACGGTACTGGACTGTCCAGTGAAGATTGTGAGGATTGGGAATCAGGTGTTACTGACTGGTCTTATATAAGGGAGTCGCCTTCCCATCAGGGTTGCCGGTGATCAATTGTTCTGGTCTCAATCCTTGATTCCTGTTTCCTTGGTAGCCTGCTGTGTCGTGTCTGAATCTCCTGCTAACAGATAAATATAGTTATAAATTTGGCACACACCAGTGGATGCAAGAAAAGTTCTATTTAATTGGAATTTACATACAGTCTCAGCAAAATCATAAATGGCAGACGTTTCGGTCAAGTGACCTTCATCAGTATGCTGCAATATGAATGTTGATAAATATAGATATAAGAAATAATAATGAAATGAAAATTAGACAATAAAAAATAAAGTATAAACATGGTATACATTAATTAATCTCAATTTGCTGTATATAGGAATCCACAGCAACATATAAAGCATCTTATTTAATATATATGGTATATAATATATCTATGGTGCCTTGAGAAAGGAATCAAGTGATTGGGGTGAAACGTGAAAACCTTAAGAGGGCACATACCCATATATAGTTTTGCTGATGGAATTAGTTGTTCCTATAGAGGAATATATTGAGGTGAGTATAGCAGGCTTTCAGTGATGTTACTGGATAACATAAATGCTAGATGGTACATACCGTTGGAATAAATGGTATAAGGTTTCACTCTGTGGAAATAGATGATGTGAAGGAACCGCTTTATAATGTGCCACGGAATGGTAAGTTATAAGCAAAGGTGATGCAGTGTGAAGATAAAAAAGTTTACCTTGAACGCTGGTGAAATATTAAATGTGTCTGCAGCATAGACGCGGTGTCCACCGCTTGTCTCAATAGCTGCTATCTGCTTCCTGCGTTCAGTTTAAATGAGACGCATGGTGCAGGTGTCATGGCTGCCGAAACCGGAAGTGTGTGACCGGAAACGGCTCAGCGTGCGTTCCACTGACGTCACCGCTTGCGTTCCAAGGTGCTAGGTGAGGACTGATCTTACTTGTTACAGATCTGCATATCAGGAAGTGCTGTGCTTATAGTGCAAATATTCTTAAAGCGGTGCACAAAGTCTTGTGACGTGAGTGACAGAAGTGATCCGTTGTTTATTCTAAGGATTCTGAAAACAGACCAATATATAATTAGTACCCACGATATGATTATATATGCAGAGTAAAGACAGTATATGAACATATATATAGAGAAAGACATATATATTTTTAATAAAATATGAAATGATGTTAGATAAATGTTTGAATATCAAAATCCCTATTTAACCCTTTTGGGGCTAGGGTATTGAGTTGGTGAATCCAAAAGCTTTCTCTCTTTTTAAGTAATTTAATGCGGTCACCCCCTCTTCGAGATGGTGCAATGTGCTCAATAATTTGAAATCTTAATTGGGCAACGGTATGGCCAGTATTTATAAAATGAGCAGGAATCGGGAGTAACATGTTTTTGCACCTAATGGTGCTTTTGTGTTTGGAAATTCGATCCTTTATTGGTTGGGTCGTTTCGCCCACGTATAAAAGACCACATGGGCACTTAATGAGGTAAATTACAAAGGACGAATTACATGTATAGTAGTCACTGATACTGTATTTTTTTCCCGTATAGGGGTGATAGAAGGAGTCACCTCTTTGTATATTATTACACTGTGTGCAGTGTAAACAAGGGAAAGTCCCGTGCTTGGGATTCATGAGGAATCTTTGTTTTTTATGGGAGAGGGTGGAACCTATATCTGCCTTTACAAGAATGTCTCTAAAGTTTTGTGGGCGTCTGAAGCAGGGTAGGAATGGTTTGTTAAATTCTGTGACTTCAGGATGGGCTGAATGTAGTAGACTCCAGTGTCTACGGATGGTGTTATGTAGAAGATAAGCACAAGGATGGAAATCATGTACAAAAGGGATTCTTTTATCTGTTTTTAATTTTGGGATGGGATTTGGATCTGAAGAAATCAGTTTGCTGGTAGGATAGCCTCTTTCTATGAATTTTTGTCGCATTTCATTTAATCTAATATTACGTGTTTCTTGATTAGAAACAATTTTTTGTACTCTTTTGAATTGGGAGTTGGGAATTGCGTCTTTCATCTTGGTGGGGTGAAAGCTCCCATAGTGAAGGAGGCTATTTTTGTCCGTGGTTTTTTTGTATAGATCTGTAGATAGATGTCCCTGTGGGTCTTTTATGACCAAGGTGTCTAGAAAATTTATTTGTTTTAAGTCTTGAGTCATGGTAAAATCTAGACCCGGCCATGATGTACGTAAGCGGGAGTAGAATCTATTAAGTGTATCCAAAGGACCATCCCAAATGCAGAAGATGTCATCGATGTATCTCCTCCACAGTACGGCATGACTGCGGAAGAGATCATCCTTATAGATGACATCCTCTTCAAATTGTGCAACATAACAATTGGCATATGGCGGTGCGGTGTTAGAGCCCATGGCGGTGCCTTTAACCTGTAAAAAGAATTTGTCTTCAAATAGGAAGTAGTTTTTTGTAAGTATGATAGTTAATAGTTCGCAACAGAAATTAATTTGTTCAGTCTCAAAATTGGCTGATTCAAGAAGTCTTCGAACAGCATTAGTCCCCTCTGTGTGGGGTATGGACGTATAAAGATCTTTTACGTCAAAAGTGACGAGAATGGCTTGTTGGGGAATAGTACCAATGTTGTGAATGATATTGAGGAAGGCACCAGTGTCTAGAATAAATGAGGTGGTATTTTGAATGAGAGGTGTTAATATTTTTTCTAAATATTTGGCAATAGGGGAGAAAATGGATTCTGTGGAAGCCACAATGGGTCTTCCTGGTGGATTCGTTAGACTTTTATGTACTTTGGGAAGTACATAAAAAACAGGTACAATAGGGAATTTCTTTGTTAGGTAATCACACGTTTTTTCATCTATGACTCTTTTCTCAGAGTATTTTTCCAAAGTGACCTGAATGAGTTGTGTGATCTCTTTAGTGGGGTCACTTTGTAAGGGCTGGTATGTGATAGTATCCCTTAGTTGTCGATTTACTTCCTCCATATAATCGGTTTTGTTCAGAATCACAATTGCTCCCCCTTTGTCTGCGGGTTTTATAATGATGTTTTTATCTTCTTTGAGATTTCTTAATGCTTGTCTATCAAGAGGTGTAAGGTTATTGGGAAAATGGACTAGGCCTTTATTAATGTTATCTCTAAGATCTTGAAAAGACTTATCCGTAAATGAGATAAAAGTCTCCAAGGCATGTGAACCGTATGGGGGTCTGTAGGTACTCTTGTTTCTCAGGCCTAAACTATTGGCAGACATTGGTAGATATTGAATGGGTTCAGGGCTAGGTACATTAGAAAAATGCAATTTCAATCTTAGAGATCTATAAAATCTTTGTAGGTCCATTTCTAAGTTGAATGTGTTACATTTATAACTGGGACAAAATGAAAGTCCCTTTTGTAACACTTGATGCTCGGCAATGCCAAGACTTCTAGATGACAGATTGATCACCAATGGGTTATTACCTGGGATCGTGTTATTCGGTTGTAGTCCATGTTCCTTCGTGTGTCTCTTTCCCCTACGGGGCCTCTTCTTCTGGTTCCTCTTCTTCTCTGGCCTAAAAAACGGTTCGTTGATGGTTGTCTGTCGTAGTCTGATCCTGATGTGGATGCTTTATCTAACATCATTTCATATTTTATTAAAAATATATATGTCTTTCTCTATATATATGTTCATATACTGTCTTTACTCTGCATATATAATCATATCGTGGGTACTAATTATATATTGGTCTGTTTTCAGAATCCTTAGAATAAACAACGGATCACTTCTGTCACTCACGTCACAAGACTTTGTGCACCGCTTTAAGAATATTTGCACTATAAGCACAGCACTTCCTGATATGCAGATCTGTAACAAGTAAGATCAGTCCTCACCTAGCACCTTGGAACGCAAGCGGTGACGTCAGTGGAACGCACGCTGAGCCGTTTCCGGTCACACACTTCCGGTTTCGGCAGCCATGACACCTGCACCATGCGTCTCATTTAAACTGAACGCAGGAAGCAGATAGCAGCTATTGAGACAAGCGGTGGACACCGCGTCTATGCTGCAGACACATTTAATATTTCACCAGCGTTCAAGGTAAACTTTTTTATCTTCACACTGCATCACCTTTGCTTATAACTTACCATTCCGTGGCACATTATAAAGCGGTTCCTTCACATCATCTATTTCCACAGAGTGAAACCTTATACCATTTATTCCAACGGTATGTACCATCTAGCATTTATGTTATCCAGTAACATCACTGAAAGCCTGCTATACTCACCTCAATATATTCCTCTATAGGAACAACTAATTCCATCAGCAAAACTATATATGGGTATGTGCCCTCTTAAGGTTTTCACGTTTCACCCCAATCACTTGATTCCTTTCTCAAGGCACCATAGATATATTATATACCATATATATTAAATAAGATGCTTTATATGTTGTTGTGGATTCCTATATACAGCAAATTGAGATTAATTAATGTATACCATGTTTATACTTTATTTTTTATTGTCTAATTTTCATTTCATTATTATTTCTTATATCTATATTTATCAACATTCATATTGCAGCATACTGATGAAGGTCACTTGACCGAAACGTCTGCCATTTATGATTTTGCTGAGACTGTATGTAAATTCCAATTAAATAGAACTTTTCTTGCATCCACTGGTGTGTGCCAAATTTATAACTATATATTGCACACGGGTTGGGACCCTAATTTGTGCACCACCTTTACAACTTATATAGTTGTGCCAACGTCTTTGATCTAGTACTGCTAACAGATAAGACATTTTCTTCTTTTTGTTTTTGTGCTTGATTTTTGCATTTTGTCCTGCACTTCTGTGGGGGCCTTCAGGGTCCCTTCTGGGGGCTTTTGCCCTCTCAGTTCAGTTCAGCCACTGATGTTTGTACATTTGCTTTTTCCAGTTTTTTCAGTGGCTGCTGTTTTGTTTTTGGTTACACCAGAGAACTAATTTAGGTGGTAGACGTCGTGTGATCTCAGGTGTTTTTGAAATTAGTAGAGTTGGTGCTTTTCAGGGTTTTTTGGGATTGCAGTAAGTGCTCTTCCTATCCTTTTCTATTTAGTAAGTTTGGGCCCCAACGTTTGCTCATACTATTTTCTGTCTGTGTCAGTATTTCTTCTTGTCTAACCGCCATTACATGTTTGGGGGCTTTCTATGTTCTTTGGGGATCTGCTCCGGGGCAGATAGCTTTCCTCTTTCTATCTTTAGGTGTAGTTAGTTTCTCAGGCTGTGACGAGGCGTCTAGGACCAACGTAGGAAAGCTCCACGGCTGCCTCTAGTTGTGGTGGTTAGTCAGGGTACTGCAATCTCAGAGTTTCCAACTGCTCTGGTGTATTTCCTTTTTTTGCCTGCTCTCCTCAGCTACCAAATCATAACAGTATCACCGGCCTAAACTGAAAATTTATATGGTACTCACAGAAGGGAAAAATATTATGGAAAGAAAAAAGTTGTCAGAGATTTTTTTTTTTTTTTTCTGTTTGTTGCATTTTTTTTTTTTTTTCCTCTGTATCTCTGGGTGCTGAGGAGGATTTTTTTTCTCTCTCAATGGAGTTTGCACAGTTGTCTGGCCGTGTGGATCAGCTTGCCACTGAAGTTCGGAGTATTGCTACCTATCTTGCTAGGTTGCCTGTTGTGGAACCTAGGATCCCCATGCCAGATTTGTTTTTAGGGGATAGAGCTAAGTTTCTGAATTTCAAAAATAACTGTAAATTGTTTTTTGCCTTAAAATCTAAGTCCTCAGGGAACGCGGCGCAGCAGGTTCAAATTGTCATCTCTCTCCTGCGCGGCGACCCTCAGGATTGGGCTTTTTCCCTGACACCTGGGGATCCTGTTTTGAGTGATGTTGATGCGTTTTTTTCAGGCTTTGGGGTTATTGTACGATGAGCCTAATGTCACTGATCAAGCTGAAAAAACTTTGATGGCATTGAGTCAGGGGCTTGAGGACGTTGAGTTATACTGTCAGAGATTCCGTAAGTGGGCAGTCCTGACCAAATGGAATGACGACACTTTGGCAGCTCTTTTTCGGAAGGGACTGTCAGATAATGTAAAGGATGTTATGGTGGGATTCCCTGTTCCCTCTGGTCTCAATGATTCTATGTCATTAGCGATTCAAATTGACAGACGTTTGCGTGAGCGGAAAGGTATGCGTGGAATAATGTTGCCTTGTGAACCTGCTTCTGAATCCATGCAGTGTGATAGAGTGGTTTCTGGGGCACTCATGAATTTCGAAAGCGCAATGGGTTATGTTTCTACTGTGGTGATGCCTCTCATGCTGTTTCAGTCTGCCCTAAGCGGGGAGGACGTTTTGCACGCTCATTTGTCTTGGGTAGTGTTCAGACTAAGTTTTTGTTAACTGTTACCCTGATATGCTCTCTGTCCTCATTTTCTGCTCAAGCTTTTGTTGATTCTGGAGCAGCTATTAACCTGATGGATTTTGATTTTGCTAAACGTTGTGGGTTTCCCTTGATACCCCTACGGAAGTCTATTCCCCTACTGGGGATCGATTCTACCCCTTTGGCTGAGAATAAACCTCAGTTCTCTACTCAGGTGATAATGAGGGTAGAACCTGATCATCAGGAGAGTTGCAAATTTTTGGTTCTGTATAATCTGCATGACATTATCGTACTGGGTTTCCCTTGGTTACAGTCTCATAATCCTGTTTTGGATTGGAAATCTGTGTCTGTTACCAGTTGGGGCTGCCAATGTGTTAATACCAACACTCCTGTTTTTTCTGCCTCCCCCCAGGCTCAGGATGTTCCTGACTTTTTGATTGATTTTTCTGATGTGTTTAGCGAAAGTAAATCTGCATCCTTACCTCCCCATAGGAGCTATGACTGCGCTATTGAATTAGTGCCTGGTAGTAAATTCCCTAAAGGTCGTCTTTTTAACTTGTCTGTACCTGAACATGACGCTATGCGGTCTTATATCAAGGAGTCATTGGAGAAGGGTCATATCAGACCATCCTCTTCACCCTTAGGTGCCGTTTTTTTCTTTGTGGCCAAAAAGGATGGTTCATTAAGACCGTGTATTGATTATCGTCTCTTGAACAATATTACTGTGAAATATCAATATCCGTTACCCTTGATCTCTGATCTGTTTTCCAGGGTGAAAAACGCTACTTGGTTTACCAAGCTTGACCTCACGGGGGCATATAACCTTATTCGCATTGAGCACGGGGATGAATGGAAGACGGCATTTAATACCCCTGAAGGGCATTTTGAGTACCTTGTGATGCCCTTTGGGCTCACTAATGCTCCTTCTGTCTTCCAGTCCTTCATGAATGACATTTTCAGGGATTTTGTGGATACATTTCTGATTGTTTATTTGGATGATATCTTGATTTTTTCCAATGACTGGGACTCTCATGTAAAACATGTTCGGACTGTGTTCCAGATTTTGAGAGAATGCTCTGTATGTGAAGGGATCAAAGTGTCTTTTTGGCGTTCAGAGGATCTCATTTCTGGGATTCATTTTGTCCCCATCTGTTATTGAAATGGACCCGGTCAAAGTTCAGGCCATCTGTGATTGGGTCCAACCTACTTCATTAAAGGCTCTTCAAAGATTCTTGGGTTTTGCCAATTTTTATCGTAAATTTATTGGTAATTTCTCTGTTATTGTTAAACCATTAACTGATTTGACCAAGAAGGGTTCTGATGTGGTGAATTGGCCTCCTGAGGCAGTCTCTGCATTTCAGGAACTTAAGCAGAGATTCACTTCTGCTCCTGTTCTACGGCAGCCTGATGTTTCTCTACCATTTCAGGTGGAGGTGGATGCCTCTGAAATTGGGGCAGGTGCCGTTTTGTCCCAAAGAGATCCAGAGACCTCTAAAAGTAACCCTTGTGCCTTTTTCTCTCAAAAATTTTCTCCCACTGAACGTAATTATGACGTGGGTAATCGGGAGTTATTTGCCATGAAGTGGGCTTTTGAAGAGTGGAGACATTGGCTGGAGGGAGCCAAACATCAGGTGGTGGTCCTTACGGACCATAAGAATCTAGTTTATCTGGAATCTGCCAAGCGACTTAATCCTAGACAGGCCAGGTGGGCCTTGTTTTTCACACGTTTTAATTTTGTGGTTTCATTTCTTCCTGGCACTAAAAATGTTAGGGCGGATGCCCTCTCGAGGAGTTTCCTGGCGGACTCTCCTGAGTTGTCTGGTCCTTCTGTTATTTTGAAGGAGGGTGTGGTTCTTTCCGCCATCTCGCCCAATTTGAGACTGGCTCTGGAGGGGTGTCAGGAGGATAGGCCCGAGCGCTGCCCTGTTGGGAAATTGTTTGTCCCGGACCAGTGGAAAAAGAGTGTAATGTCTGAGATTCATTGTTCCGCGTTGGCCGGTCATCCCGGAATTTTTGGTACCAGAGACTTGGTTAGTCGGTCGTTTTGGTGGTCTACCTTGTCTCGTGATGTCAGGGAGTTTGTGCAGTCCTGCGGGACTTGCTCTTGCTCCAAGCCTTGCTCTCGTTCTAGTGGTTTGTTGATGCCATTACCTGTGCCCAAGAGACCATGGACCCATATCTCTATGGATTTCATTTCCGACCTCCCTGTTTCTCAGAGAATGACCGTCATCTGGGTGATTTGCGATAGGTTTTCCAAGATGATACATCTTGTGCCATTACCTAAGTTGCCTTCCTCCTCTGAATTGGTGCCTTTGTTCCTTCAGCACGTGGTTCGTTTACACGGCATTCCTGAGAACATTGTGTCTGACAGAGGAGTCCAGTTTGTTTCCAGATTTTGGAGGACCTTTTGTTCTAAAATTGGTGTTCAATTGTCTTTCTCCTCGGCGTTTCATCCTCAGACCAATGGTCAAACTGAGAGAACAAACCAGACATTGGAGACTTATCTAAGATGCTTTGTGTCTGCTGATCAGGATGACTGGGTCTCTTTTTTGCCTTTGGCTGAGTTTGCTCTTAATAATAGGGCTAGCTCTGCCACTTTGATGTCTCCATTTTTCTGTAATTCTGGGTTTCACCCTCGATTTTCTTCAGGACAGACGGAGGCTTCTGTCTGTCCAGGTGTTGACTCTGTTGTGGAGCGTATGCAACAGATTTGGGACCAGGTAGTGGAGAGGTTGTCCCTCTCTCAGGAGAGGGCCCAGCGGTTTGCTAACCGGCATAGGACTGATGGTCCTCGGTTTAAGGTGGGGGACTTGGTCTGGTTGTCCTCAAGAAATATTCCTATGAGAGTGGCATCTCCTAAATTTAAGCCTAGGTTCATTGGACCTTATAAGATCATGGAGATTCTTAATCCTGTTTCTTTTCGTTTGCTTCTTCCAGGGACAATTAAGATCCATAACGTGTTCCACAAGTCCTTGTTGAAGAGGTTTGTTGAGCCAGTGGTTCCTACTACTGTGCCTCCTGACCCTGTTTTGGTTGAGGGCAATCTGGAGTATGTGGTTGAGAAAATATTGAATTCTCGTTTTTCTAGACGGAAACTCCAGTATTTGGTTAAATGGAGAGGTTATGGTCAGGAAGACAATTCTTGGGTGTTTGCTTCGGACATCCATGCTAGGAGACTCATCCGTGCTTATCATAGAACTCATCCTGACCGACCTGGTTGCTCAAATGAGGGTTCGGTGACCCCTCCTCAAGGGGGGGGTACTGTTGTGAATAGGCTGGAAATGAGTTCTGAGCAGAAGCTCCCTCTGGTGGTTACAAACGGTACTGGAATGTCCAGTGAAGATTGTGAGGATTGGGAATCAGGTGTTACTGACTGGTCTTATATAAGGGAGTCGCCTTCCCATCAGGGTTGCCGGTGATCAATTGTTCTGGTCTCAAGCCTTGATTCCTGTTTCCTTGGTAGCCTGCTGTGTCGTGTCTGAATCTCCTGCTAACAGATAAGACATTTTCTTCTTTTTGTTTTTGTGCTTGATTTTTGCATTTTGTCCTGCACTTCTGTGGGGGCCTTCAGGGTCCCTTCTGGGGGCTTTTGCCCTCTCAGTTCAGTTCAGCCACTGATGTTTGTACATTTGCTTTTTCCAGTTTTTTCAGTGGCTGCTGTTTTGTTTTTGGTTACACCAGAGAACTAATTTAGGTGGTAGAGGTCGTGTGATCTTAGGTGTTTTTGAAATTAGTAGAGTTGGTGCTTTTCAGGGTTTTTTGGGATTGCAGTAAGTGCCCTTCCTATCCTTTTCTATTTAGTAAGTTTGGGCCCCAACGTTTGCTCATACTATTTTCTGTCTGTGTCAGTATTTCTTCTTGTCTAACCGCCATTACATGTTTGGGGGCTTTCTATGTTCTTTGGGGATCTGCTCCGGGGCAGATAGCTTTCCTCTTTCTATCTTTAGGTGTAGTTAGTTTCTCAGGCTGTGACGAGGCGTCTAGGACCAACGTAGGAACGCTCCACGGCTGCCTCTAGTTGTGGTGGTTAGTCAGGGTACTGCAATCTCAGAGTTTCCAACTGCTCTGGTGTATTTCCTTTTTTGCCTGCTCTCCTCAGCTACCAAATCATAACAGTAACATTTGTTTTCAGTATCAAGTAATGTAATGTTTGTTTTATGCTGAATTGTATGGAAAATAAATCTTAAAGCCCCGAAGATGTTTTATTGATTACTCCATTGTTAATTGTGGATTTTACATTGAGTTAACCACTTTACACTATTTTGTATAATCTTTAACATTAATAGCTAATTGTGCAATACTTCTACAAAATCATTAAAGGGGTATTCCCGGACTATAAAATTGTGTTCCCCTGGCTAGGGAACATAATTTCATTATCCCGGAATACCCCTTTAATATGTCTATACTTACCGTCTATGCCCCATTGTTCCCATCTGAATACAGTTCCAGTTTCATGTAGAAAATAGCTAGGAACACCAAATTTCTTGGGGGACTGTTATGATTTGGTAGCTGAGGAGAGCAGGCAAAAAAGGAAATACACCAGAGCAGTTGGAAACTATGAGATTGCAGTACCCTGACTAACCACCACAACTAGAGGCAGCCGTGGAGCGTTCCTACGCTGGTCCTAGACGCCTCGTCACAGCCTGAGAAACTAACTACACCTAAAGATAGAAAGAGGAAAGCTATCTGCCCCGGAGCAGATCCCCAAAGAACATAGAAAGCCCCCAAACATGTAATGGCGGTTAGACAAGAAGAAATACTGACACAGACAGAAAATAGTATGAGCAAACGCTGGGGCCCAAACTTACTAAATAGAAAAGGATAGGAAGGGCACTTACTGCAATCTCAAAAAACCCTGAAAAGCACCAACTCTACTAATTTCAAAAACACCTGAGATCACACGACCTCTACCACCTAAATTAGTTCTCTGGTGTAACCAAAAACAAAACAGCAGCCACTGAAAAAACTGGAAAAAGCAAATGTACAAACATCAGTGGCTGAACTGAACTGAGAGGCAAAAGCCCCCAGAGGGGACCCTGAAGGCCCCCACAGAAGTGCAGGACAAAATGCAAAAATCAAGCACAAAAACAAAAAGAAGAAAATGTCTTATCTGTAAGCAGGAGATTCAGACACGACACAGCAGGCTACCAAGGAAACAGGAATCAAGGATTGAGACCAGAACAATTGATCACCGGCAACCCTGATGGGAAGGCGACTCCCTTATATAAGACCAGTCAGTAACACCTGATTCCCAATCCTCACAATCTTCACTGGACAGTCCAGTACCATTTGTAACCACCAGAGGGAGCTTCTGCTCAGAACTCATCTCCAGCCTATTCACAACAGGGGACATATGGGGGCACCTGTACCCCAATTTTCATATTTTGAGGATGCAAGGGTCAGACAAAAGGCACTAATTTCCAACTCATTGCTGACCCATGTAACCCAAAAATCTGAAAATATGGGGTTTCTAGCTGCTGATATCTCCCGGTTCAGGGTTGCGTCCTTTGCAAGGCTGCCCCAGAGCCCCCTTTGACTCGAGACCCCAAATTTGCAGGGGGTGTAGTAGCTTCAATTTAAGTCATGGGTGGTGTGTGTGAGTGGCTTGGTTCAGGATCCAGGCCTTTGATTCTGAGGTGCATTTTGAACTCAAGCAGTGCATGGCTTTGTTTGGGTGGTGCAGTATAATTTTGAATTTGCTGAGGGAATGCTGATGTTCTGTCGCTTAAAAGGGGTCCCCCCTAGTCAATTTCCGCAACCCAGATCTAATGAGACCATTGGCAAGTCTCTGTGAGCCTTCCCTGGGCAGCTATGGCTGTTTATATGGTGACCTGGGTTCTGACAACCTGACCCTAGGTTTTTTTTTCCACGCTAAAGCGGACCCCCTTAACCCTGAAGATGGGAGTCCAGAACTGGCTAACGGCCTACCTAAATGTGCGGGCCGTTAGCCAGTTATAGAAAAACGTTTTATACCCCCCCACACAATGTCAAAATGGCAGACGTTTCCGTCTTTTCGCTGGATAGCTCCACAGCCTAAGCTCACAGCCGCTAGCCATTCTGGGGGGTGAAAACCAAGGGAATTCCCCAGATGCCAGGACCCGCTTCGCCTGGCTGCGACTCGCGGTTTCGGAGAGAGGAGGCCGCGTCCGCAAGCTCCCCTTCAATGCCAACTGTTATGTTGAGAGCTCCTCCAGCCTCTGACAACCTGACCCCAGGCTCCTCCAGCCTCTGACAACCTGACCCCAGGCTCCGACAGCCTCTGACAACCTGCCCCCAGGCTTTTTTTCCACGCTAAAGCGGACCTCCTTAACCCTGAAGACGTGAGTCGAGAACTGGTCAATGTCTTACCTATAAGTAAAACCCCCGTAAGCCAGTTCTGGAGGCACTGAAAAGCCGGGGGTGTCGTGACTGGCTAACGGCTAACCTAAATGTGAGGCCGTTAGCCAGTTATGGAGAACCAACTTTTTTATGGAAATGGGGGTGTTTACGGCTGCAATTAAATGGAAACGAGAGGCTAGGCAGAAAAAAAAGCACGCCATTGTTTTTCCGGTGAAATTCTCCATACGATTGAAGTATCACCGCGTGGGGGAAAGATGTTTTATACCCCCCCACACACCAATGTCAAAATGGCCGACGTTTCCGTCTTGACGCTGGCTAGTCCGCAGCCTAAGCTCACAGCCGCTAGCCATATTGGGAGGTTGAAAACCAAGGAAATTCACAAGTTGCCAGACCCGGCTTCGCCTTGGCTGCGACTCGTGGTTTCGGAGAGAGGATGCCCGCGAC
>JARQOD010008937.1:0-33518 GCA_033576555.1 Oophaga sylvatica
CTGAGGTCATCCGGAGGTTGTCCCTAAGGGGGAGTAATGTAAGGTTCTTTGTCTCTGTTGACATGTTCCTTGAAACTCAGTTTTCCGTCGGCCATTTTGCTTTCTGTCTTTCTGCAGCTCTTGCCCTCAGTTATATGGAGTTTCCAGTTTTCATGTTCCCGCCCTGATTCTTCCCTCTTGCTTCTTAAGCAGCCTCAGCTGAACAATCAGTGCTCCTGAATCAAGCCTCAGTCAGTCTGTGACCTGACTCCTGAAACCTTGGACTTGTACTCCAGCTATTCCCTACTTAGGAACCTTGGAACACTTTTGGACTCTGGAAACCTGCTGTTTGGTGAATCCATGTTTGCAGAGGAATTACGGTACAGAGAAGAGATCCTGAACCTGCTTTGGAGATTTATTGTAGTGCTTGAAGTTACTCTGGCCTGCTGTGTCTCCTGTCGCTGTTCCTGCAAACTGTGTGACCTTTTCAGCATGCTTGTATGAAGTAATACAAGTCATTTCATTTCAACCTATTCTCCTGTGTTTTCCTCGCACCCAGCACAAGACGCTATAGGAACTGTACACTATACATGACAAAATGTGAGTTTGTCATTCACCCATACACCCAGGTCTTTTCAGTGACAGTTTTGCCAATTGTTTCACAATTTAGCATATAATTATACATCTTATACCTTCTGCCCAAGTGCATGACCTTACAGTTATCCCCATTAAAGCTAATTTGCCATTTATCAGACCAAGCTTCTAGTTTACATAAATCCTCCTGTAATATTAACCCCTTAACCCCCAAGGGTGGTTTGCACGTTAATGACGGGCCAATTTTTACAATTCTGACCACTGTCTCTTTATGAGGTGTGAGACAGTGAGTGAATATGTGATGAATGGGGTGTACATTTCCCTAGGTATAAGGGAAATGTGTGGCTTTGTAAACCTAGTGGTAGAGAAAGGTCACTACACCTCACATTCAGCACACACTTGCAGCACAAGCCTGAAACTACTCAGGTCTTAATTAGGAGACCAGAAGTAGGTGTCTGCAAACACAATCTTAGAGCTAGTTTAGCCTGGACACAGGAAGGTGTCCTGGCACAAGAAACAATCTCCAAGAGTGTTAGAGCTGTCTTTAGCCTGGACACAGAGAGGTGTCCTGGCACAAGGAAGCAGTCTCCAAGAGTGTTAGAGCTGTCTTTAGCCTGGACACAGAGAGGTGTCCTGGCACAAGGAAGCAGTCTCCAAGAGTGTTAGAGCTGTCCTTAGCCTGGACACAGAGAGGTGTCCTGGCACAAGGAAGCAGTCTCCAAGAGTGTTTGAGCTATCTCAGTTTGGGTGCAGGAAGGACCCCGGACATAGGAGTAGTCTCAGTGCGAATCCGTGTGAAGAGCGGCTGAATAGGAGTGGATCTCTCTCAAGTCTGGACATGGAAGGTGCCTTCAGACACAAGGAGGAGTATCTGTGAAGCTCCATACTGGTAACATATGTGATATGTGTTGTTTTGGGCACAGACTGGTAGAGTCTGGGTCCCGGACAGAGAGGGCCATCTATCTAAGTGTAATTAGAGGCTAGATAAGCCCAGGTTTTCTGTTTATGCTTTGTTTTAATCTGTTTGCTGTGGACTTTAATAAAGCTGGTTGCGGCCAGTTTTGCACCAGAACTGCTGTCTGAATGAACTGTTTTCATGCCATTCTGTCTACCCAGACAGCGATCCTAGAGCTAAACCCCTGGAAATGTCACAATTGGCGGAGAATGCTGGGGCAGCGCAGTGCCTGATACAGTTAGTGCTGGAGTGTGCATGCAGCACAGAGGCTTAGAGACAGCAATAAAGGTGAAGTCTGTTGAAATAGCAGCAGAGAAAAAAAAAAAAAGTGTGTCAGCAGAAACGTCTGTTTGGAGCAGTCTTGGAGAGACAGTGGCCCTGATAGGGTCTGCAGAGAGAAAATGTATGCACAGCAAAGCTGAACTTGTTGTGAAAATGACTGTGGAATGTGCAGCAGCAAAAGAAAAGTCTGTGGAGCAGTCTTAAAGAGACAGGAGCCCTAATAGACTTTGCAAAGAAAAAAAAAAAAAAGTGTCTGCACAGCAGAGCTGAATTTTTTTATGGAAAAGACTGTAGAGTGTGTATGTCTTGAGTGAAGACTGCCGTTGTTAAGACAGAGAAGTCTGACAGCATGGATGACAGCATGGAGGCGCTGTTTGAACAAATGGCACAAGTTAATGTGCAACATAAAACTGCCGTGGTTGAGACAGATAAGTCCGGCAGTATGAAGGAGCTCATTGAGTACCTGGTCCAGGCCCAGCGGACCATGGAGCTGCAGCACCAGCAGTGCATGCAGCAGTACCAGCAGCAAATCCTGCAGCAGCAGCAGGAGAATAACCGGGTGTTGGAGCAGATTGCAGCTCTCAGCACCTCGTCCCAGAGTAATGTTGTGAAGGCACCTGACTTGTCCGTTGTAAAGAAGGCGGTAAGACGGTCCCTGAAAAAGATGACACCTCGTGATGATGTGGAGGTATATCTCACTAGATTTGAGGAACTGGCAGAGAAGGAGAATCTGCCCCTATCTGAGTGGGCCATGATGGTCGCACCCTATCTGATTGGAGTGCCCCAGGTGGCCTATGCTGACCTGAGCGAGCAGGACAGCCAAGACTATGCCAAGCTGAAAGCGGAGATTCGTACCCGGCTGAGTGTTACGGTGACAGCCCGTGCCAGGGGAGTTCGTGACTGGAGATACAGTTGGGAGTCTGCAGTCAGCAGGCCTGATTATGGAGATGAAAAGGTGATAGTGAACCGCTACACCCAAGCACGTCCTGCTGAGGTACAGCCAGAGGTCGGACAAGGAGACCACCAGGACGCCAATCGTCTGGTCAGCCTGTTGGAGAAGGCCTTCGCCAGCAAAGACTGTCTCCGTGACCAGCCGTCTGAGAGGTCGTCACTTCAGAGTTCCCGGACGCTGAACTCTCGCAGTAAGAGCGTTCCAGCTGTTGGGGACATGGTGTATGCTGATAAGCGGGTTCAGACCCGAGGGGACATGTGGGTGGAAAAGTGTGATGGACAGGGTTGGAGATGTCGTGAAATTGCAACCGGCTGTTCACTAGAGGGGGAGACATATGTGCCGTGATGTTGGCAGGTCCCTCTCTCCCTGCGCAGAACCTGTGTGTGTGTCCACCTCAGCCGAAGAGACTGGACCACAGGTGTCCCGGTGGTTGTAAATGACTGCCCAGCACAGGTCCTCTTGGACTCAGAGAGTCCAGTGACTTCCGTATGTGACAGCCTGATTGATAGGGAATTCATCCCTGATAAGCACCTGAGTGTGGTGTGCATCCATGGAGACACCAAAGTCTACCCAGAGACTGCCGTGGACTTGGTCCCTAAACTCGGGGAGGTTTCATATGAAGTGGGGGTAGTGAAGAGCCTGGTGCACCCCGTCATATTGGGTAATGACTTTCCCCGGTCTAAGGATCTCTGGGGGAGAAATGTTTCTGATGGACAGTGTGATGAAGCTCCTACTGAGGGTGCGCAGTCCCGAGGGGCGGAACACAGTGCTAGTGGGCCGTTAAACTTACATGATTGATGATGATGATCATGATAATGATGATGACCATGATGGTGATGCTGATGCTGATAGTGACAATGATGATGATCATGATAGTGATGATAATACTGATCATAGTCATGATAATGATGTTGATAATAATGATGACTGTGATAGTGATGAAATTCCTTTGCAGGTGATGTTGGGAGACGAGGATGGTGGTTCTCGGGAACCGAGTGTCCCTGACTTGCCTGTGTCCTGTGACAATTTTGATAGTGAGCAGTGGCGAGACCCCACTCTTAGGACGGCACAGGAAAATATGATTGTTCTAAATGAGGTTTCCCAGGAGCCTGGCTCTGAGGAGAGGTTTCCTCATGCTGCCATGGACAATAGCCTATTGTATAGGGACACTGAAGTCCAGGGAGAGGTCGTGAGTCAGCTCCTAGTACCTGAACTATATAGAAGTATAGTGCTGGGGTTGTCACATAGTCACATACTTGAGGGACCAGATGGTGCAGTTAATGTTGTGGATGACATGTTAACTAAGGTTCCAGATCAAGATGTGAATGAAAATGAATTGTATAACCCTGACAGTGAGCAGGATGTGAATGAAAATGAATTGTATAACACTGACAGTGAGCCAGATGTGACTGAGGAAGTAGAGTGTGGGACGGACGGTGGGGCTTCTGGGCATGTCTTGCCAGAAGAGCCTGAAAGTGGGGAACTGGAGAAAAGTGAAAAACCCCCTATACCTTCTGTGATAGTTGGTGACACATGGTCAGTGCACCAGGGACAGGAGGTACATGAGTTTCTGAGGAAGAGTCAGCAGAAGTGTTCTGATGTGTCTGGTCGTACTACTTTGGCCAGGCACTATATTGAATCTGAGCCCGGCCCGAAGGTCAAGATGAAACCGTGCAGGATACCCGAGGCCCGCAGAGAGTATAGGCCTGGGAGGGTACAGGGTAGTGCGGATGCTTCAGATGAAGAGAAAACTGATGTTGGCTATGACAGTGGTGAGGATGAAGCTGATGAGGGCCATGACTGGTCCAGAGTTCACTGTCTCTGTTGGATTGTTGACCAGCCCTCCGGTCTGGATGACTAGCCCTCCGGTCTGGAGAAGAGGGAGGGGATATGTGAGACAGTGAGTGAATATGTGATGAATGGGGTGTACATTTCACCTAGGTATAAGGGAAATGTGTGGCTTTGTAAACCTAGTGGTAGAGAAAGGTCACTACACCTCACATTCAGCACACACTTGCAGCACAAGCCTGAAACTACTCAGGTCTAGAGTTGAGCGATACTTTCCGATATCCAAAAGTATCGGAATCGGAATGGTATCGCCGATAACATTAAAATATCGGCGATACCCGATACCGATACCGGAAGTCCCATGTAAGTCTATGGGAACAAAATATCGAAATTAAAAAAACCCATTCTTGCCTTGTTGGTTAATTGTACATGAAGGAAAACAAGAAAGAGTAATGTAGAATGTATTGGGGAAGGTTGAGGAGACATTAAAGGCATAGATGTTTAACCCAATCAAATGGAATAGCATAAATATTTTTTTTTTTAAAGATGTTCGGATTGACGAAGAAATTGACAATGTTGTTAACGTTTTTTCTATTTTGGCAAATATGTATATTACACAACTTCCATGCTCTTCATCTTCACCTTTTTAACTTTTCACACACTTTCTCCTTCATAATCTTCTGCAGCATCATCTTTTTCATCAAATTATTCTTCATCTTCACCTTCTTTATCTTCTTCTTAAACTTCTTGCTATTCATCTTTGTTAACATTACTCATATTCTTCTTATTAAACTATTATTCTTATTCATATTCTGCTTCATCTTCTTCATCATATTCTTATTTGTGACAGAGAATCCTGTACTTGTAATCTGTCAAAGTATGAATTTTTCATCCTTCCGTTCTTGCTGTCACAAAAGATTTAAATTACAACAGTATTTGTCCGTGTTCAGTTTAGCCTGCAGCAGCAGGCATTTTCCAGGGGCACCACGAGGAGGAACGGACTCACCCCCATACACTGCTTAGTCTTCTTCTGCTTAGAATTTAGAGCATATATTTTGCTCTTCATTTTGGTCTTATACTTCATGTTCTTCTGCTTTTAGATCTTCTGCTTATTGTTCTTGTGTCTCTTGTTCCGTATCTTGTATTTGTAGCACAATCTTGTACCAGCTGATGTTACTGGGACACGGTTACTAAGCAGGAGGTACCTGTGCTCCAAAGCACTACCAAGGACCAGCAGACGTTGCTGGAACTCGGATACCGAGATGGAGGCACCTAGGCCAAAGGCACTGCGGAGAACCAGCTGACGGTACTGGAACCCGGAGGGGCAGCAGAAGGAAAAGAGCCAATGGCACAACCGAGGACCAGCTGACGTTACTGGGACACGGTTACTAAGCAGGAGGTACCTGTGCTCCAAAGCACTACCAAGGACCAGCAGACGTTGCTGGAACTCGGATACCGAGATGGAGGCACCTAGGCCAAAGGCACTGGGAGAACCAGCTGACGGTACTGGAACCCGGAGGGGCAGCAGAAGGAAAAGAGCCAATGGCACAACCGAGGACCAGCTGACGTTACTGGGACACGGTTACTAAGCAGGAGGTACCTGTGCTCCAAAGCACTACCAAGGACCAGCAGACGTTGCTGGAACTCGGATACCGAGATGGAGGCACCTAGGCCAAAGGCACTGCGGAGAACCAGCTGACGGTACTGGAACCCGGAGGGGCAGCAGAAGGAAAAGAGCCAATGGCACAACCGAGGACCAGCTGACGTTACTGAACCCCAGTAACACAGGAGCAAGTGTTGACTGTGCTAACAGCACTTCCGAGCAACAACTGGCGGTGTTGGAGCCCAGGGTCAAGGAGGATGTTTAAATACTAGATCAAGTAATTTCCTTGTTACCTGTCAATTTTAAATGTCTATACTTCAAACAAGAGAAAGATAACCTTTACTACCATAAGATGATGATTTCATTTAAACTAATATCTAGATAAATAAAGAATTGACAAACATAAACACATACATTAACATGTTGAACAGCAATGCAAACCACAAAATAAATTAGTTAAGGAATCTGCTATACGGTTGTACATAAAAGCATACAAGTACATATCTGAATCCATTAATGATGGATAAGTAACAGTATGTACACCATTTTTATTGTATAGACAATGAATGTCTGACTTCAAAACATCATCAGCATTACAAGTTATCTGTGATATTACTAAAATGTTCCATTTGCTGAATAATGTCACTAAATATTTTATACAAAATTATACAATTTCCATCATGTAATACTCATAATATGTGGCAATAATCATTTTTATTAACAAACATAACCTTTAAAAAGTGCATAGTGCATAGTGAAAATTGCTATTTATGGCTGACTGTCGACTTGGAAGCATGACAACAGATAGATAAGGTATATATAGATGAGACTGCATAGCCACAGATGGTGAATGGCGATGTAATACTGTACCTCAATAAAGTGTGCGTCACTACTACATAATTTTTTTTATATAGCTTTATAAACAGGGTACATGGATGTATGCTTGTACCTTTGTTTTGACGCACAGACTGCCTTCCTGCTGAGACGCATTGGGTAGTGAACAGTTGTGTGCAGTGTTCACTGCAGTCTCTGCGGAATAACCACACTTAGACCTTATAACTTTTCAGACTTTCTTTATCAATCTACCAAGATGAAGAAGGCAGGGAGTAAGGCACGTGGTCGTGGAGTTTCTTAAGGGAGAGGACGTGGGATTCTGTGGCTGCTGCGGCCCCCAGTGACACAGCATCCACCAGTTTTCCCCGTGAGCGTTCCTTTATGCGCACTTTTGTAGGAGCTCGGAGTACCCCCTGCTGCGGGAAGAACAAATTGAAGCCGTTGTTGTTTGGATGTCAGTCAATGCATCGACTTCAATTGCTTCCACCTCCTCTCAGGACCACAGCACTGTTGGGCAACCATCTGTCTCTTCACCGCCTGGCAAATTGCCCAGGCAGTCAGAGAGTTCTGTACAGGAGCCAGCTGAGTGTCTGCTTCTGTTCTCAGAATCTATTGGCTTGCAAACAGGGGCCCAGCCAAGCAGCATTCTGTAATGTGAAGAGGGAGTATGCAGTGATGCGCAACAGCTGTGTCTCTCTGAATCTGAAGAGGCGGGTGAGACAGTGCCGATGGTCAGCACACCGCAGAACGCATCTGATGATGATGAGACCCAGGTGCCAGTTTCTGTTGAGCATGGTGCTGGCCAGACCACCCAACAGCAGGTGTTGGAAGAGGGTAGTGGAGATGATGAGGTCCAAGACCCAACATGGCATGAGGAACAGGAAGGTGGTGGGAGCAGCTCAGAGGAATAATAATAATATTTATTTATATAGCGCCATCATATTCCGCAGCGCTTTACAGTTTAGCAGTTTCAGAACACAAGTCATAAGTAACAACGTTAACAATACAATAATTTAAGCTAAATAAGTCGCCCCTGCTCGTGACAGCTTACAATGTACAATGAGATGGGGGAGATACAAAGTATAGGTGTTTATATACAATGGTGCATTTACAATGATGTTCCAGCCATCTTAAGGGACTGAGGGATGGAGATAGTGAATGGGCTAGAGACACACACACAGTTACACAGAATACATAGAATGACTTTGATTAGTGAATGTGATAGGCCGCTCTGAACAAATGTGTTTTGAGGGAGCGCCTGAAACCATGCAAATTGTGGATGAGTCCTAATTTCTTGGGGTACAGCATTCCAGAGGATTGGCGTAGAGCAGGAGAAGTCTTGGAGTCGGGAGTGGGAGGTACGTATTAGTGCAGAGGTTAGTCGAAAGTCGTTTGCAGAGCGCAGCAGTCGGTTAGGCCGATAGATAGAAATGAGGGAGGAGATGTAGGAGGGGTGCTGCACTGTGGATAGCTTTGTGGCTGAGAACCAGTACTTTGGTTGAAAGCTGGGAGAGGCCTAGAGAAATGGTTAGTGATAGAAGGAAGAGAGAGGAAGACATTGCCCCAACGGTACAAACAGGAGGGAGAGTTAGGCTGCAGACTCGGTTGCCTGTAGCCTCCAGTTTGGCACCTGTTCGGAGCAGTTGTCTTCCAAAAGTCAAAACGTGCGCTCCCAGGACTTGCACTGCGTGGTCCTTTTTTCACACACTTGCACATGATATTTGCTATGTGAAATGCAAGCTGTGTAATCAAAAATTAAAAATAGCTAAAAGTGTCAGTCACCTCAATACCACAAATATGTGGAAACATGTGCGGACAAAGCACGTAGTTGAGTTACAAAGACACACTGGAGATGTAGGCCAACCTACAGCAGCACCTACATCTTCAGGTTGTGTTGAAGCCTCTTCATCGAGCTCACACACAGCTGGTTTGCTTCCTCACAGGATCGCCATGGAAGAACCTCGGCCACTGTTGTCCAGAGACAAACTGTTATTCCACACACAGCAGCAAGTTCCCTGTCATCCTCACACTCCCAGGCCACAAAACAGCCATCGGTAGCACAGGCATGGGATAAAAGACGGCCATACTCCGCAAACCATGCACGAGCACAGGCTCTGAATGCTGGCATTGCAAAACTCCTGTCCCTTGAAATGCTGTGATTCAGGCTGGTGGAGACAGACAGTTTCCGTAACTGAATATCATTGTCAGTCCCACAATACAATGTGCAAGCGATTTCATTTCAGCAGGCAAGCCGTCCCTGGTCTGCAAAAGCATGTTGAGGGAAAAATTAAACATGCACTACTAAAAGCCCTCAGTAGCAAGGTCCACCTGACCACCGATGCGTGGACCAGTACCCATTGTTATGATCTGCTACAACCAGTAAGGAAAGAAGGGAATTCTGTCCCTACAATACAACTAAGCTGAATCCCTACGATGTAACGGGGAACCTGATCCTGCGACCAGACCCGCTAAAGTCCTCATCTAGTGTGAACGAAGACCTATAGTTGCGGGGGAGTAATCCCTACAAGATCTAGGGACTGGGAGAAAAGGTGGACACTTCCTAACATAAATTGTAGCATGGATAATTAAACAGAAAAATAAATACTTTGTGATCCTAACATCAAGCAAAACTGACAGATTAAGGCACCTAAGCACCCGGCTAGCTTAACAGTAGATAATACAATGAAGTCAAGCAAAGCCAGAAGGGCGGAGCCAGACTAAATAGGGAAAAAAGGTCATGTGACCAGCAAACTGAAACAAAACCTAACAAGAGGGTTCTAACACCCATGGCCAGGGACAATACCTTTCCCTCACTGCCCATTGGGTCAATGTTGTGCAGCCGGGTACTGATCTTGCGAGTGGCGCTGTACGTGTTCTGCCAACTCCAAGGATTGCAGGAATCAAGTCTGTACACATTGATTCCTCCTCCTACTCCAGTTCCTCAGAATCATCGCTGCAGGAGCCGTACGGTCTACCTCCACATGGACCCGTGAACGTTTACCTGTTGCGACCGATATGAGCACAGCCGTGTCCAAATGTCAACAGGCCGTCCTGAAATTAATTTCCATGGGGAATCTTAGCCACACAGCGCAGGAGCTCTGTAATGCCATAAAGCAGGAGAGCGACGTGTGTTTTTGGAAGAGAATCTACAGGCAGGCTTGGTAGTGTGTGACAATGGCCGAAATCTGGTGTCAGCTCTGGGCCTTGGCAACCTCACTCACATACCATGTCTGTCATATGTGCTCAACTTGGTCGTGCAGAGTTTTTTGAGGGACTATCGGATCTTGATGCACTGCTGCACAAGGTCCGCCTAGAGTGCGCTCACTTGCGACGTTCCAGCATGGCCAGATCGCTGATTGCAGCTCTGCAACGCAGATTTCACCTTCATGAACATCGCATCATATGTGACGTACCCACCAGGTGGAATTCCTCGTTACATATGTTGGAGCGGTTGTGTGAGCAGCAGCCAACAGTAATGGAGTATCAGCTGCATCAGGCGCAGTCAACTCGCAATTTGCGCCGTTCACACTTCACCACTACTGAGTGGGCCTCTATAATAAGAATAATAATATTATTTATTTATATAGCGCCATAATATTCCGCAGTGCTTTACAGTTTAACAGTTTCAAAACACAAGTCATAAGTAACAACGTTAACAATACAATAATTAAAGAAAAATCAGCCGCCCCTGCTGGTGAAAGCTTACAATCTACAATGAGGTGGGGGAGATACAAAGTACAGGTGTTTATATACAATGGTGTTTTTACAATGATGGTCCAGCCATTTTAAGGGAGTGAGGGATGCATGGAGATAGTGAATGGGCTACACACACAGAATTACACATAGAATGACTTTGATTAGTGAATGTGATAGGCCACTGTGAACAAATGTGTTTTGAGGGAGCGCCTGAAACCATCCAAATTGCGGATAGTCCTAATTTCTTGGGGTAGAGCATTCCAGAGGATTGGCGCAGCGCGGGAGAAGTCTTGGAGTTGGGAGTGGGAGGTACGGATTAGTGCAGAGGTTAGTCGAAGGTCGTTTGCAGAGTGCAGCAGTCGGTTAGGCCGATAAATATAAATAAGGGAGGAGATGTAGGGGGGTGCTGCGCTGTGGAGAGCTTTGTTGGTGAGAACCAGTAATTAGAATTGGATCCTATAATGAATGGGCAGCCACTGCCAGTGTAATGAGTGGCGAATAACTCTATGAAGGATATCTGCCACGTTTTGCGTGCGTTTGATGAGTCAACCGGATGGCGAGTGCAGATGATGCACTAGTCAGCCTGACTGTCCCCCTTATCTGCCTGCTTCAAAAAACACTGCAAGCACTAAGGCATGAGGTTTTGGAAGAGGTGGAGGATGAGGAGTCACAAATTCCATCACCTTCTGGACAGTCAGCGCAACGTGGTTCCTCACAAAGGGCTGGAGGACTTTCAAAGTACCATGCTGTATCAACAATTGAACCTCCAGAGTCGCTGTCTATATTTTCATAACCATTACAAACTTTTAATGTATTTACAAAGCACATAATGTACATTTTTTGTCTATCCTTTTGTAATGCTATTGTGTTTCCATAAACTGATGTTACAGAATTATGATACAAAGTTTTTAAATTTTGAGTTTTAAATGTTGTAAATTTATATGTATTTGAAGGACTTTGTGAGGAGGATGAGGAGGAGTCAATGGAGGAGGAAGACATCGCTCCAGAGGGAGGTAGACAATGCTCTAGTCAGTATGTAGACCAAGGGTGGGGTGATGCACAGCAGGCAGAGATGACGCCTCTTGCAGGGGACAACGTTTCTTGGCCAGTTGGGAGTCTGCAGCACATGGTTGATTTCATGCTGCAGTGGCTGAGAAACGACCGCCGCATCGAACACATTCACACCACGTCTGATTATTGGGTGTACACCCTCCTAGACCCTCGCTACCGGGACAACTTACAAAGCCTCATCACACCGTTGAACCGGGAGCGTAAAATGCGGAAGTACCAAGACACACTGGTGCAATCCATAATGTTCTCCATTCCAGCCGAGATCACTGCTGCTGCTACTGCTTTACAAAGCAGCTCTGTGCGTCGAGGCAGTGGAGACAGCTCTGCAACAAGAGGGAGCACAAGCAGCGCCTCTGCACAGGGCAAGAACAGTATGTTCCAAATGTGTCGAAGTTTTGTGGCAGCGCCACCAATGTCTACACCATCCGAGACGGCTCCAGTCAGCAGGAGGCAACATTTCCGAAAGATGGTGACAGACTACATGTCTTGCCCTCTCAGTGTACTCCCAGATGGCTCTTCCCCATTCAAGTTTTGTGTCTCTAAGCTGGATACATGGCCAGAGCTTAGCCAGTATGCATTGGAGGTGCTGGCTTGCCCTGCTGCCAGTGTATTATCGGAGCGCATCTTTACTGCTGCAGGTGGTGTACTAACAGACCGTTGCATGCGACTATCCTCCGATAATGTAGAACGGCTTACTTTTCTGAAAATAAACTAGGCATGGATCTCGCCTGAATTTGCCTGTCCGGTTTCAGATTAACTAACTGGTTGGCAACGTTTTCCATGTCTCCTGTTATGTTCATCTTTCTACCACCTGAGCTATACTCCCTGGGCTACAACACTGCCAGTTGCTGCTCAGAAGTGTCGTGTCCACAGACCAATACACAAGCTATAGTGATAGTGGGGTTCAGTAACGCCTGCTGTTCCCCTGCTGCGTGTCTGACAAAAATTAATGCTGCTAACTCCAAATTAAAGTTCAAATTAAAGTTCAAACATCTCATACTAGGCCTCAGGCTACACCCTCCTTGACCCTGGGCTCAGAAGTGTTGGATGCACAGATCAAAACAATCGATGATGTGTTTGTGGGGTTCAGTAACGCCTGCTGTTCCCCTGCTGTGTGTCCGGCAAAAATTACTGCTACCTAGCTACACATGTTGAAAAAAACATGACATGTTAAAGTGGCTAGTGCTACACATAGATATCAGGCTACACCCTTATTTCTAAGCTGTAAACAAGTGAAACGTCAAATTTAAAACCATTCAATGATTAGTGTTGGTAACAAATCTGTAACTAAATAATTGTGACATATTATGGCAGATATCCACATGTCTAACACAAATGCTAACACAAAAGCATACTTATGCTATAGGTACTGATGGTAACCTTCTCACTCCATAACTTTGACAAATCCAACTCACATCATGCCTCAAATGCTGCAATGTTGGAAGTGCATAATGTGGGTTGAACTTTGACAACAGCTGCAGTGCGAAGGTTATCCTTCTGTGTTCTTGGCTTTTAAATAAAAGCATACAAGTAAATATAATAATACATTGTTGATTAAGGGACATGATGTACACCTGTAATATTGTGCAAACAATGGATGTAGGACTATTCCTCTTCAACATTACTTATATTTGTGTCATTTGAAAAAATACATATTTTAGTTAAAAATTAAAAACACATGTTCAGTAGCTGTGAAAGGCCCGTTTGTGTACTTCTATATTGTTTGCAACCAATGTATTGTATACGGATGGAAGCACGTCACTGTAATAGATTTGAATTATTTTAAATAGAATAAAGCAGCACCAATTTTAGAAAAATGACAAGGATGAGCCAGTGACAGACACTCAGCAGAGTACACGCAGCGGTGGTTGAAGAAGTAAATGGAGCGTGATCTGCATTTAAAAAAAAAAAAAAAAAAAATACCTCACAGACTGCAGTGAACACTGAAACACAACTGTCCACAATCTGGGAAAGGCTACTCCTTTGTCTACTTCTATAGTGTTTGCAACCAATGTATTGTATACGGATGGAAGCGCGTCACACTAATAGATTAGATTTATTTTAAATGGAATGTAGCAGAACCAATTGGAGATAAATGAAAAGGATGAGCCACTGAGACACGCTCAGCAGAGTACAAGCAGCAGTGCTTGAACAAGTAACTGGAGCGTGATGTGCACTCAAAAAAAAAAAAACACAGACTGCAGTGAACACTGAAACACAACTGTCCACAATCTGTGAAAGGCTACTCCTTTGTCTACTTCTATAGTGTTTGCAACCAATGTATTGTATACGGATGGAAGCGCGTCACACTAATAGATTAGATTTATTTTAAATGGAATGTAGCAGAACCAATTGGAGATAAATGAAAAGGATGAGCCACTGAGACACGCTCAGCAGAGTACAAGCAGCAGTGCTTGAACAAGTAACTGGAGCGTGATGTGCACTCAAAAAAAAAAAAAACACAGACTGCAGTGAACACTGAAACACAACTGTCCACAATCTGTGAAAGGCTACTCCTTTGTCTACTTCTATAGTGTTTGCAACCAATGTATTGTATACGGATGGAAGCGCGTCACACTAATAGATTAGATTTATTTTAAATGGAATGTAGCAGAACCAATTGGAGATAAATGAAAAGGATGAGCCACTGAGACACGCTCAGCAGAGTACAAGCAGCAGTGCTTGAACAAGTAACTGGAGCGTGATGTGCACTCAAAAAAAAAAAAACACAGACTGCAGTGAACACTGAAACACAACTGTCCACAATCTGTGAAAGGCTACTCCTTTGTCTACTTCTATAGTGTTTGCAACCAATGTATTGTATACGGATGGAAGCGCGTCACACTAATAGATTAGATTTTTTTCAAATATAATGGAGAAGCACCAATTGGAGAAAAATGAAAAGGATGAGGCACTGAGACACGCTCAGCAGAGTACAAGCAGCAGTGCTTGAACAAGTAACTGGAGCGTGATATGCACTCAAAAAATAAAAAACACAGACTGAAGTTAACACTGAAACACAACTGTCCACAATCTGTGAAAGGCTACTCCTTTGTCTACTTCTATAGTGTTTGCAACCAATGTATTGGATACGGATGGAAGCGCATCACACTATAATTTCTATTGAATGGAGCAGCTAGAATTACACTAAAGAAAAAAAAAAAGAGTCTGTGAGTGACACGTGCAGATGCCTACAGACAGCGTTGGATGCAGAGCAAACTGCAGCGTCACCTGCACTCACACACACCTTGCAGAGCTGTTAAAACAACACTGCAGGCAAAAGGAAGCTTTACACAGCGGTTGGTGATAGCCTGCCTACAGCACAGTACACTAAATCGCAATCTCTAACTGTCCCTCAGAGTCAGCAGAGTAGCGTTCTGTCCCTATCTGAATTCACAGCACAGTGACGCTAAAATGGCGGCGGCGCCTTTTATAGTGCATTCTGACATCATTTCAGCAGCCAATCACAGCCATGCCATTAGTTAAGATGACCGCAGCATTACAGGATGTGCCCACACTTCGTAGGATTCCTTCATTGGCTGACTAAAATCACATTGCCTCTCAAAGAATTATGGGAACTTCCGATTCCGGTATACGATATGGAAAAAGTATCGGAATTAAGTATCGGAATTCCGATAACGCGAATATCGCCGATACCCGATACTTGCGGTATCGGAATGCTCAACACTACTCAGGTCTTAATTAGGAGACCAGAAGTAGGTGTCTGCAAACACAATCTTAGAGCTAGTTTAGCCTGGACACAGGAAGGTGTCCTGGCACAAGAAACAGTCTCCAAGAGTGTTAGAGCTGTCTTTAGCCTGGACACAGAGAGGTGTCCTGGCACAAGGAAGCAGTCTCCAAGAGTGTTAGAGCTGTCTTTAGCCTGGACACAGAGAGGTGTCCTGGCACAAGGAAGCAGTCTCCAAGAGTGTTAGAGCTGTCTTTAGCCTGGACACAGAGAGGTGTCCTGGCACAAGGAAGCAGTCTCCAAGAGTGTTTGAGCTATCTCAGTTTGGGTGCAGGAAGGACCCCGGACATAGGAGTAGTCTCAGTGCGAATCCGTGTGAAGAACGGCTGAATAGGAGTGGATCTCTCTCAAGTCTGGACATGGAAGGTGCCTTCAGACACAAGGAGGAGTATCTGTGAAGCTCCATACTGGTAACATATGTGATATGTGTTGTTTTGGGCACAGACTGGTAGAGTCTGGGTCCCGGATAGAGAGGGCCATCTATCTAAGTGTAATTAGAGGCTAGACAAGCCCAGGTTTTCTGTTTATGCTTTGTTTTAATCTGTTTGCTGTGGACTTTAATAAAGATGGTTGCGGCCAGTTTTGCACCAGAACTGCTGTCTGAATGAACTGTTTTCATGCCATTCTGTCTACCCAGACAGCGATCCTAGAGCTAAACCCCCTGGAAATGTTACAGAGGTTATAACTCTGGAACGCTTCAACGGATCTTTGCGATTCTGAGATTGTTTTCTCGTGACATATTGTACTTCACGTTAGTGGTAAAATTTCTTCCATATAACTTGCGTTTATTTTTGAAAAAAACGCAAATATATCAAAAATTTAGAAAATTTAGCAATTTTCAAACTTTGAATTTTTATTCCCTTAAAACAGAGAAATATGTCACACAAAATAGTTAAGAAATAACATTTCCCACATGTCTACTTTACATCAGCACAATTTTGGAACCAAATTTTTTTTTTCTTAGAAAATTATAAGGGTTAAAAGTTGACCAGCGATTTCTCATTTTTACAACAAAATTTACAAAGCCATTTTTTTTAGGGACCACCTCATATTTGAAGTCAATTTGAGGGGTCTATATAGCAGAAAATACCCAAAAGTGACACCATTCTAAAAACTGCAACCCTCAAGGTACTCAAAACCACATTCAAGAAGTTTATTAACCCTTCAGGTGCTTCACAGGAGCTGAAGCAACGTGGAAGGAAAAAATGAATATTTAACTTTTTAGCCATAAAAATGATCTATTACAAACTTTTTTTTTATTTTCACAAGGGTAAAAGAAGCAAATGGACAGATAAAGTTGTTGTGCAATTTATCCTGAGTACGCCAATAGCCAATATGTGGAGGAAAACCACTGTTTGGGCACACGGCAGAGCTCGTAAGGGAAGGAGCGCCGTTTGACTTTTTCAAACTAAAATTGGCTGGAATTGAGATTGGACGCCATGTCGTGTTTGGAGAGCCCCTGATGTGCTTAAACAGTGGAAACCCCCCACAAGTGACACCATTTTGGAAACTAGACCCCTAAGGAACTTATCTAGATCTGTTGTGAGCACATTGAACCCCCAACTGTTTCACAAAAGTTTATAATGCCTGGGTCTGAAATATAAAAAAAACAATTTTCCACAAAAATGATTTTTAGTCCCAAATTTTTGATTTTTCCCAAGGAAATTGGACCCCAAAAGTTGTTGTCCAATTTGTCCTGAGTACGCTGATACCCCATATGTGGGGGGGGAACTGTTTGGGCGCACAACAGGGCTTGGAAAGGAAGTAGTAACGTTTTGGAATGCAGACGTTGATGGGGGTCATGTTCCGTTTGCAGTGCCCTAGATGTGCCTAAACAGTGGAAACCCCCCACAAATGACCCCATTTTGGAAACTAGACCCCTAAGGAGCTTATCTAGATATTTGGTAAGCACTTTGAACCCCCAAGTGCTTCACACAAGTTTATAATACCCGAGCATGAAAATAAAAAATCCTATTTTTTTCCCACAAAAATTATATTTTAGTCACTAATTTTTTATTTTCCCAAGAGTAACAGGAGAAATTGGACCACAAAAGTTGATGTCCAATTTGTCCTGAGTACGCTGATACCCCATATGTGGGGGGAACCACTATTTGGGCGCACAGCAGAGCTCGGAATGGAAGGAGCATCATTTGACTTTTTCCAAACAAAATTGGCTGGAATTGAGATTGGATGCCATGTTGCATTTGGAGAGCCCCTGATGTGCCTAAACAGTGGAAACCCCCCACAAGTGACCCCATTTGGGAAACTAGACCCCCTAAGGAACTTATCTAGATCTTTGGAGAGCAATTTGAACCCCAAAGTGCTTCACACAAGTTTATAACGTAGAGCCGTAAAATTAAAAAATCATATTTTTTCCACAAAAATGATCTTTTCACCCCAATTTTTATTTTCCCAAGGGTAAACAAGACTCCAAAAGTTATTGTGCAATTTGTCCTGAGTACGCTGATACCCCATATGTAGGGGTAAACCACTGTTTAGGTGCATGGCAGAGTTTGGAAGGGAAGGAGCGCCGTTCGACTTTTTCAACACAGAATTGGCTAGATGCCATGTCGTGTTTGGAGAGCTCCTGATCTGCCTAAACAGTGGAAACCCCCAACAAATGACACCATTTTGGAAACTAGACCCCTCAAGGAACTTATCTAGATGTTGTGGTGAGCACTTTGAACCCCGAAGTGCTTCACAGAAGTTTATAACGTACAGCTGTAAAATAAAAATCTTTTTTTTTTTTTTACAAAAATGATTTTTTTCGTCCCCAATATTTTATTTTCACAAGGGTAACAGGAGAAATTGGACCCCAAAAGTTGTTGTCCAATTTGTCCTGAGTACGCTGATACCCCATATGTAGGGGTAAACCACTGTTTAGGTGCATGGCAGAGTTTGGAAGGGAAGGAGCGCCGTTCGACTTTTTCAACACAGAATTGGCTAGATGCCATGTCGTGTTTGGAGAGCTCCTGATCTGCCTAAACAGTGGAAACCCCCCACAAGTGACCCCATTTTGGAAAATAGACCCCACAAGGAACTTATCTAGATGTGTGGTGAGCACTTTCAACCCCGAAGTGCTTCACAGAAGTTTATAACGTACAGTCAAAAAATAAAAAATTCTTTTTTTTTTACAAAAATGATTTTTTCGCCCCCAATATTTTATTTTCACAAGGGTAACAGGAGAAATTGGACCCCAAAAGTTGTTGTCCAATTTGTCCTGAGTACGCTGATACCCAATATGTGGGAGAAAACTACTGTATGGGAACATGTCGGGGCTCGGAAGGGAAGTAGTGAAGTTTTGGATTGCAGACTTTGATGGAATGGTCTGGGGGCGTCATGTCGCATTTGGAGAGCCCCTGATGCGCCTAAACAGTGGAAACCCCCACAAGTGACCCCATTTTGGAAAATAGACCCCACAAGGAACTTATCTAGATGTGTGGTGAGCGCTATGAAGCCCCAAGTGCTTCACAGAAGTTTATAACGTACAGTCGTAAAAACAAAAAATCATTTTTTTAAAAAAAATGATATTTTTACCCCCAGTTTTTTATTTTCCCAAGGGTAACAGAAGAAATAGGACAAATTACACAATAACTCTTGGGGTCCAGAGTACACTGATACCCCATATGTGGGGGTAAACTACTGTTTGGGCGCATGGCAGAGCTCAGAAGTGAAGGAGCACCGTTTGACTTTTTCAATGCAGAATTGGCTGGAATTGAGATCAGACGCCATGTCACATTTGGAGAGCCCCTGATGTGCCTAAACAGCGGAAACCCCCCAATTCTAACTCCAACCCTAACCCCAACACACCCTAACCCTAGTCCCAACCCTAACCACAAACCTAACCCTAACACACCCATAACCCTAATCCCAACCCTAACCCTAATCCTAACTTTAGCGCCAACCCTAACCCTAACTTTAGCCGCAACCCTAACCCTAATGGGAAAATGGAAATAAATACTTTTTTTTAATTTATTATTTTTCCCTAACTAAGGGGGTGATAAAGGGGATTTGATTTACTATTTATAGCGGGTTTTTATGATTGGCAGCTGTCACGCTAAAAGACGCTTTTTATTGCAAAAAATAGTTTTTGCATCATCACATTTTGAGAGCTATAATTTTTGCATATTTTGGCCCACAGAGTCATGTTAGGTCTTATTTTTTGCGGTATGAGTTGACGTTTTTATTGGTACCATTTTTGAGCACGTGACTTTTTTTGATCGCTTTTTATTTCGATTTTTGGGAGGTTAGAATGAACAAAAATCAGCAATTCATGAATTTCTTTTGGGGGAGGCGTTTATACCGTTCCGCGTGTGGTAAAATTGATAAAGCAGTTTTATTCTTCGGGTCAGTACGATTATGGAGATACCTCACTTATATCATTTTTTTATGTTTTGGCGCTTTTATAGAATAAAACTAATTTTAAATAAAAAATTATTATTTTTGCATCGCTTTATTCTGCGAGCTATACATTTTTTATTTTTTCATTGATGATGCTGTATTGCAGCTATTTTTTGCGGGACAAGATGACGTTTTCAGCGGTACCATGTTTATTTATATCGGTCTTTTTGATCGCGTGTTATTCCACTTTTTGTTCGGCGGTATGATGATAAAGCATTGATTTTTTGCTTTGTTTTTTTTTATGAGGTTCACTAAAGGGGTTAACTAGTGGGACAGTTTTATAGGGGGGGTCGTTACGGACGTGGCAATACCAAATATGTGTACTTTTGTTTTTGTTTTTTTATTTACAGGAAAAAATGAATTTATTGGGGAATATTTTTTTTTTTTTATGATTTTTTTAAACAATTTTTATTTTTATTTTTTTAACTTTTTTACTTTGTCCCAGGGTGGGACATCACTGTATTTTAGCAGATCGCTGGTGTGACAGTGTGCACAGCACTCTGTCACACCAGCGATCGCTCTGGCATCGCTGCAGGCTTCCTCAGCGCCTGCTCTCAGCAGTCACTGAGGAAGCCGCCTCTCTGCAGGACCCCGGCGCCATCTTGGATCCGGGGACCTGGAGGGAGGACGGACCCTCGGAACAGCGCGACACATCGCGCTGCTCTGAGGGTCTCAGGGGAGCGCTCAGGGAGCCCCCACCCTGCGCGATCCTCCCCTGTGCCCCCAGTACACCGCGATCATGTTTGATCGCGGTGTGCTAGGGGTTAATGTGCCGGGAGCGGTCCGTGACCGCTCCTGACACATAGTGCTGGGTGTCAGCTGTGATAATCAGCTGACACCCGGCCGCGATCGGCTGCGCTCCCCCCGGGAGCGCGTCCGATCGCTGGGACGTACTATCCCGTCCATGGTCATACAGGCCCAGGTACCATGGACGGGATAGTACGTCTGATGGCAGTAAGGGGTTAAATTGCCCTCCTCTGTATTGATTACCTGCAGAATTTGTGTCATCTGCAAATATTGAAATTCTACGCTGTATGCCCACAACAAGGTCATTAATAAATATGTTTAAAAGAAGCAGGCCCAATACCGACCTCTGAAGTACCCCACTGCAAACTGTGACCCATTCCGAGTATGCTCCATTAATAACCACCCTTTGTTTCCTATCCCTGAGCCAGCTCTTAACCCACTTACACATATTTTCCCCTACCCCATTGTTCTCATTTTGTGTATCAACGTTTTGTGTGGCACCGTATCAAAAGCTTTTGAAAAGTCCATATACACCACCTCCACTGTGTTCCCTTGGTCCAGTCCGGAACTTACCTCTTCATAAAAGCTTATCAGATTAGTCTGACAGAAACAGTCCCTCGTAAACCCATGTTGATATTGGGTCATGAGGTTATTCTTCTTCAGATACTCCAGTATAGCATATTTTAGAAAACACTCCAGGATTTTAACCACAGTAGAGGTTAAGCTCACTGACCTATAATTTCCAAGTTCATTTTTTGTCCCCTTTTTGAATGTTGGCATCACATTTGCTATACGCCAGTCCTGTGGTACAAACCCTGTTATTATAGAATCTTTAACCCTTCCCGACCCATGACGCCACATAGGCGTCATGAAAGTCAGTGCCAATCCGACCCATGACGCCTATGTGGCGTCATGCGGAGATCGCGCTCCTGCGGGTCGGGTGAGCGGGGTCAATCAAATGTCACCCGACCCGCTGATACAGGACGACCTGGACTTCACCCCAGGGGGGGTGGATTTGCCCCCTCGTGGCCGAGATCGCTGCAGATGACCTTTTTTTCACCCCCTCCACATCTGATTGGAGGGAGCGTCCATGTGACGCTCTCCTTCCAATCAGATGTGTAGGGGGTGGAGTAAACTATGGCTGATCTCGCTCTTCAGCTTCATCCGTTCCTGGAAGCTGAAGAGCGAGGTGCCTGCTGCTGCCCTGCCACCACCTGACCTGCGATCGCCGCTGCTGCCGCTGCCTGCCGCCGCCGCCGCCACCGCCGCCGCCGCTGCTGCTGCTGCATCTGGTACTCCTCTCTGCTCACCCCATCCCAAAACACTCCCCCGACCTCTGTTCCCTTCCCACTTCCCCCCTGATCTTCCCCTGCCCCTCCCCTGCCCCTTGATCACTCCCCCTTGCTGCTGCTTCTGACAGCATTTACAGTTCCATTCATCTGCTGCATCTCCCCCGCTCCTGACAGCCCCCTCCTGCCCCTGTGATCATCCCCCAGCCCCAGTGATCACCCCGATCACCCCCTGCCCCCCCAGATCACCCCCTGCCCCCCCAGATTACCCTCTGCCCCCCAGATCATCCCCACCTGCTGCTACTTTTGACAGCTCCCATTTGCTGCACCTCCAGCTCCCCTCACCTGACAGCCCCCTCCTGCCCCCGGTGATCATCTCTCAGCACCAGTGATCACCCCGATAACCCCCTGCCCCCCTGATCACCACCTGCCCCCAGATCACCCCCTGCCCCCCTGATCACCCCCTGCCCCCCTGATCACCCCCACCTGCTGCTACTTCTGACAGGTACAGTACATTTGCTGCGCCTCCAATCCCCATCACCTGACAGCCTCCTCCTGCCCCCGGTGATCATCCCTCAGCCCCAGTGATCACCCCGATAACCCCCTGCCCCCCTGATCACCCCCTGCCCCCCTGATCACCCCTGCCCCCTGATCACCCCCACCTGCTGCTACTTCTGACAGGTACAGTACATTTGCTGCGCCTCCAATCCCCATCACCTGACATCCTCCTCCTGCCCCCGGTGATCATCCCTCAGCCCCAGTGATCACCCCGATAACCCCCTGCCCCCCTGATCACCCCCTGCCCCCCTGATCACCCTCTGCCCCCCTGATCACCACCACCTGCTGCTACTTCTGACAGCTCCAGTTGCTGCATCTCCATCTGGTGCATCTCCAGTCCCCCCTCACCTGACAGCCCCCTCCTGCCCCCGGTGATCATCCCTCAGCTCCAGTGATCACCCCCTGCCCCCCTGATCACCCTGCCCCCCTGATCACCCTCTGATCACCCCCTCTGCTGCTGCTAGCTCCTCTGCTTCCATCTCCACCTGCTGCTGCTGCATCTCCTAGCTCCCTACTGCTCCCCGCGTGCCTGACAGCCCCCTCCTGCCCCCCGCGCACCTGACAGACAACTCCTGCCCCCCGCGCACCTGACAGACAACTCCTTCCCCCCGCGCGCCTGACAGACAACTCCTGCCCCCCGCGCACCTGACAGCCCCCTCCTGCCCCTGCGCGCCTGACAGACAACTCCTGCCCCCCGCGCGCCTGACAGACAACTCCTGCCCCCCGCGACACCCCTCTGCCCTGCGCCAGACAACTCCTGCCCCTGCGCGCCTGACAGACAAGTCCTGCAGTACAAAGTTTCAACAAACACTCGCACATACATACGCACATGCACACTATAATAAAGTTTTAGCTTTTTTTACACACGCACACACACCACACTCACGATGTCCCACTCGTCCCGTTCATCCCAGATGATGTACTCAGCGGAGGAGGCATATGCTTATATTGCCTCCGATGCTGATAGCGAAGGAGAGGACCCTACTTTTCTGTATTCCTCCCCCTCTTCCTCCTCCAGTGACACAGACGTACCAACACCAAGACGTCGCAGCACAAGAAGTCGTCCGGATACCGGAGAAGAAGAGCCGGAGGCCAGGGAAGAAGAGTTAGAAGCCGGGGAAGAAGACCCACAGCAAAATGTGAGTAACCCCCAACCTAGTGCTAGTCAAGCCCAACCTAGCACTAGTGCCCCTCCTGGAACCCCTCCCTGAAAATTTTGCTCCACGGATTCCTGATTTTGTTCCCCAATCAGGAATCCAGTTCGAGACTGCCAACTTCAAAGAAATAGACTTTTTCAAAGTCTATTTCTCGGAGTCAATTGTCAATCTTATGGGGGAGCAAAGTAACTTGTACGCCCTGCAATTTTTTGCTGAAAACCCTAATTCATCATTTACTACTTGGAGTCCCATTGACTCAGTAGAAATGATGAAATATTGGGGACTGGTCCTTCACATGGGGATTGTGAAGAAACCGGAAATTCGCCAATACTGGAGTACTGATATTTTATATCAAACTCCAGTATTTGGTATGGCTATGTCTCGCAAACGTTTTGAGGCGATTCATAAGTTTCTTCATTTCAGGGACAACACTGACAGCCTTCCCCGCGATGACCCGAATTTTGATAGACTGTTCAAAATTCGGCCGTCATCGAACACTTCAGCAACAAGTTTGCTGAAGTGTACATTCCCCAAAGGGAAATTTGTGTGGATGAATCCCTCGTCCACTTCAAAGGGAGGCTTCAGTTCCGTCAGTACCTGCCCAGCAAGAGGGCGAGGTACGGGATAAAACTCTACAAGCTGTGTGAGAGTACCTCAGGGTACACTCACAGCTTTAGAGTTTACGAAGGGAAGGACACCAAGATCCAGCCCCCAGAATGTCCACCTGCTCTGGGGGTGAGTGGGAAAATAGTGTGGGATTTGGTCCACCCACTGCTTGATAAAGGTTACCATCTGTACGTTGATAACTTTTATACAAGCATCCCACTATTTCAATCCCTCTCTGCCAGAGCTACCACAGCTTGCGGTACTGTGCGCAGAAACAAGAGGGGTCTCCCTTTGACGCTAATTGAGCAGGCTCTTCCAAAGGGTGAGAGCCAAACCCAATGTAGCGGCAACATGCTTGTGGTCAAGTTCAAAGACAAAAGGGAAGTCTTTTTCTTGACAACAATCCATGGTTCCAGCACCACGGCCACCACCGTTCGTGATACCCCAGCACAGGTTCACAAACCGGTCTGTGCCCTGGGGTACAACAAACACATGGGGGGAGTTGATCTTTCTGATCAAGTCCTCCAGCCCTATAGTGCCTTGCGGAAGACGAAGGTGTGGTATAAAAAACTGGCTGTGCACATCGTGCAAATGGCACTGTATAACGCATACGTGCTATCACGATGTGCAGGCCAGACCAACAACACCTTCCTTCAGTTCCAGGAGTCGGTGATAAAGGCCATGATTTTTGGAGAGGAGGACGGAGCGCGCCCCAGCACTCCTGGAACTCAAGTTTCCCGCATGGTACCAGGGCAACATTTTCCCTGTGATGGGAGAGCAAAAAAAAGGTGCCAGGTGTGCTATAAAAGGGGGATAAGAAGGGAATCTCGTTTCCAATGTGAAACGTGTCCTGACAAACCTGCACTGTGTTTGAATGAATGCTTCAGAATTCATCACACATCCGTGGACTAAACACATTTTGACATTCCCCTACAGAACTCACCCACACAAGCCTGACATACACACACACACACACACACCAACCTGACGTACACTACGCCACACACACCAACTTGACGTAGTATGTCAGGTTGGTGTGTGTGGCGTAGTGTACGTCAGGTTGGTGTGTGTGGCGTAGTGCACGTCAGGTTGGTGTGTGTGGTGTATGCTACACCACACTCACCAACCTGACATACACTACACCACACACAAACCTGACATACACTAAACCACACACACCAACCTGACGTACACTACACCACACACACCAACCTGACGTAGTGTGTCAGGTTGGTGTGTGTGGCATAGTGTATGTCAGGTTGGTGTGTGTGGCATAGTGCACGTCAGGTTGGTGTGTGTGGTGTATGCTACACCACACTCACCAACCTGACATACACTACACCACACACAAACCTGACATACACTAAACCACACACACCAACCTGACGTACACTACACCACACACACCAACCTGACGTAGTGTGTCAGGTTGGTGTGTGTGGCGTAGTGTACGTCAGGTTGGTGTGTGTGGCGTAGTGCACGTCAGGTTGGTGTGTGTGGTGTATGCTACACCACACTCACCAACCTGACATACACTACACCACACACAAACCTGACATACACTAAACCACACACACCAACCTGACGTACGCTACACCACACACACCAACCTGACGTAGTGTGTCAGGTTGGTGTGTGTGGCGTAGTGTACGTCAGGTTGGTGTGTGTGGCGTAGTGCACGTCAGGTTGGTGTGTGTGGCGTATACTACACCACACTCACCAACCTGACATACACTACACCACACACAAACCTGACATACACTAAACCACACACACCAACCTGACGTACACTACACCACACACACCAACCTGACGTAGTGTGTCAGGTTGGTGTGTGTGGCGTAGTGTACGTCAGGTTGGTGTGTGTGGCGTAGTGCACGTCAGGTTGGTGTGTGTGGTGTATGCTACACCACACTCACCAACCTGACATACACTACACCACACACAAACCTGACATACACTAAACCACACACACCAACCTGACGTACACTACACCACACACACCAACCTGACGTAGTGTGTCAGGTTGGTGTGTTGGCGTAGTGTACGTCAGGTTGGTGTGTGTGGCGTAGTGCACGTCAGGTTGGTGTATGTGGCGTAGTGCATGTCAGGTTGGTGTGTGTGGTGTATACTACACCACACTCACCAACCTGACATACACTACACCACACACAAACCTGACATACACTAAACCACACACACCAACCTGACGTACACTACACCACACCAACCTGACAAGCAGTACGTCAGGTTGATGTGTGGTGTGGTATAGTGTACGTCAGGTTGGTGTGTGTGGTTGTAGTGTATGTCAGGTTGTTGTGTGTGTGGTGTATACTACACCACACACACCAACCTAACGTACACTACACCACACACAACCTGATATACACTACACCACACACACTAACCTGATGTACTTTATGTCAGGTGGTGTGTGGTGTATGTCAGGATTGTATGTGTGTGTTGTATCCACACACACCAACCTGATGTACACTACACCACACCATACACCAACCTGACATACACTACATACTTTCCATACGTGAAATGGTGTCGGCTAACAATTGTGGCGCTCCTTCCTTCCAGGCCCTGCCGTGCGCCCAAACAGTGGTTTATGACCACATATGAGGTATCGATGTACTCAGGAGAAGTTGCCCAACAAATTTTAGGATTCATTTTATCCTGTTGCCCATGTAAAAATGAAAAAATTGAGGCTGAAAGAAAATTTTTGTGAAAATAAAAAGTACTTTTTCATTTTTACGGAACAATTTGTGAAGCACCTGGGGTTAAAAGTGCTCACTATGCAGCTAGATAAGTTCCTTGGGGGGTCTAGTTTCCAAAATGGGGTCACTTGTGGGGGTGCACCAATGTTTAGGCACACAGGGGCTCTCCAAATGCGACATGGTGTCCACTAACAATTGGAGCTAAATTTCCTTTCAAAAAGTCAAATGGCGCTCCTTCCCTTCCGGTCCCTGCCGTGCGCCCAAACAGTGGTTTATGACCACATATGAGGTATCGGTGTACTCAGGAGAAGTTGCCCAACAAATTTTAGGATACATTTTATCCTGTTGCCCATGTAAAAATGTAAAAATTGAGGCTGAAAGAAAATTTTTGTGAAAAAAAAAGTACTATATCATTTTTACGGAACAATTTGTGAAGCACCTGGGGGTTAAAAGTGCTCACTATGCAGCTAGATAAGTTCCTTGGGGGTCTAGTTTCCAAAATGGGGTCACTTGTGGGGGTGCACCAATGTTTAGGCACACAGGGGCTCTCCAAATGCGACATGGTGTCCGCTAACAATTGGAGCTAAATTTCCATTCAAAAAGTCAAATGGCGCTCCTTCCCTTCCGGGCCCTGCCGTGCGCCCAAACAGTGGTTTATGACCACATATGAGGTATTCGGTGTACTCAGGAGAAGTTGCCCAACAAATTTTTAGGATTCATTTTATCCTGTTGCCCATGTAAAAATGAAAAAATTGAGGCTGAAAGAAAATTTTTGTGAAAAAAAAAGTACTTTTTCATTTTTACGGAACAATTTGTGAAGCACCTGGGGTTAAAAGTGCTTCACTATGCAGCTAGATAAGTTCCTTGGGGGGTCTAGTTTCCAAAATGGGGTCACTTGTGGGGGTGCACCAATGTTTAGGCACACAGGGGCTCTCCAAATGCGACATTGTGTCCGCTAACAATTGGAGCTAAATTTCCATTCAAAAAGTCAAATGGCGCTCCTTCCCTTCCGGGCCCTGCCGTGCGCCCAAACAGTGGTTTATGACCACATATGAGGTATCGGTGTACTCATGAGAAGTTGCCCAACAAATTTTAGGATTCATTTTATCCTGTTGCCCATGTAAAAATGAAAAAATTGAGGCTGAAAGAAAATTTTTGTGAAAAAAAGTACTTTTTCATTTTTACGGATCCATTTGGGAAGCACCTGGGGGTTAAAAATGCTCACTATGCAGCTAGATAAGTTCCTTGGGGGGTCTAGTTTCCAAAATGGGGTCACTTGTGGTGGTGCTCCAATGTTTAGGCACACAGGGGCTCTCCAAATGCGATATGGCAACCGCTAAATATTCCAGGATATTTTCCATTCAAAAAGTCAAATGGCGCTCCTTCCCTTCCGGGCCCTGCCGTGCGCCCAAACAGTGGTTTATGACCACATATGAGGTATCGGTGTACTCAGGAGAAATTGCCCAACAAATTTTATGATCCATTTTATCCTGTTACCCATGTGAAAATGAATAAATTGATGCTAAAAGAAATTTTTTGTTGGAAAAATTATAATGTCCGTTTTTTCCTTCCACGTTGCTTTACTTCCTGTGAAGCACCTGAAGGGTTAATAATCTTTTTGAATGCAGTTTTGAGTAGCTTGAGGGGTGCAGTTTTTATAATGGTGTCACTTTTGGGTATTTTCTGCCATATAGACCCCTCAAAGTGACTTCAAATGTGAGGTGGTCCCTAAAAAAAATGTTTTTGTAAATTTTGCTGTAAAAATGAGAAATCGCTGGTCAACTTTTAACCCTTATAACTTCCTAACAAAAAAAAATTTTGTTTCCAAAATTGTGCTGATGTAAAGTAGACATGTGGTAAATATTATTTATTAACTATTTTGTGTCACATAACTCTCTGGTTTAACAGAATAAAAATTCAAAAGTTTGAAAATTGCGAAATTTTCAAAATTTTCGCCAAATTTCCATTTTTTTCACAAATAAACACAAAATTTATCGACTTAAATTTAGCACTATCATGAAGCCCAATATGTCACGAAAAAACAATCTCAGAATCGCTAAGATCCGTTGAAGCGTTCCTGAGTTATTACCTCATAAAGGGACACTGGTCAGAATTGCAAAAAATGGCCAGGTCATTTAGGTCAAAATAGGCTGGGTCATGAAGGGGTTAAAGAGTAAAAATAATGGTCTATCTATGACTGTACTTAATTCCCGCAGTACTCTGGGGTGTATCCAATCCGGTCCAGGGGATTTCTCTACTTTAGAGATTTTTAGACACCGACGTACTTCCTGCTGGGTTAAGCAGGTGACAATAGTGTAGAAGTTCTATCATTCGTCAAACTCAATCTGACAGGTCGTCACGCCCCTATCATTTTATCCGTCTCCTTGTGATTTGATCTGTCTGGGAAATCAGGGCTGTTGAATCTGGGAAGTTCTATCAAAGTGCTTCATGATTTTATTCGGCTCTATTTATATTTTATCCATCTCCTTGTGGATTTGATCAGTCTGTGGTGGAAAGGTGTATCAATTATAAGGCTCAAAACTTTTTGTGAGGGATCTTTTAAGTCGAGCAGTAAATGTATGTAAAGGATTTTTCTAGCATGGCATTAAATCCCTATGTGAGTGTCTGCATCACTTGCTGGAAAGTTAGTGTACACACTTGCTGGATAGTTAAAGTTATTGTACAGGCTAAAAGGAGTTTATTGTACAGTATTATTCAGTATAAAAGAAGTTTTTCCCCATAGAGAATTTAAGAAAAGATAGGATCCGTATCTTTTTAGCAGGGCTGCACCAGGGATATGTCTGGGCATGTCTAGTTCAGTACAATTGATAGGGTAATTCTGTTTCAGTTGATAGAATAGACTATTTACGCATAGTAATTAGCACTGTGAGGGGTGAACTTTTTAGAACAAATGCTTTCTGTTCAGAATAATTTAAAATCAAGAGATGGAGGAATTAACACATAGGTGAAAATTACCACGGACTTTCTGTGAAACCTGTTTCTAGGGGAGAGCTGCCCCAACACGCCTGGGCTATACACAATATATTGTGTATAGCCCGGGCATACTCAGCTTAGCCCGGACATGTCGGGCAATGTTTAAACGGTCATATTATGTATATGGCCATGTTACAATATTACACACTATAAAACGAATGTTTTATTCGTATTTTTAAAAAAGCAATGACGCGGTATTGTAAAACAAGGTTACAAGATTTTATTGTAATAAATAAATACATCTCAAAGACATTTCAAGCATTGAACTAATTGTGACACCAAAATGGCGATACAGATGTCGATACAGACAGGTTATGGGGTTCTCTCTAGACAGGCGCAAGTTTGGTGAATATTCCAACAGATGTAGTGCGGAGTTTTTAAATTTGATTTTCTCTCAGCAATAAAATTTCTCACAATTGTATCATTACGCGGTTTATCAGCAGAAAAGTTCTCCAATATCTTACTGAACGGCATGTTCCGAGCTAAAAAATGTAAAAAGTACACGCAGTAGTGACCGCAGACAGTACTATACGTGTCTTGGATTTGGCTGCCTTGATAATAAAAGTCTCACAATTCTTGTTCAGGAAAGTCACAAACTCGCTCGGAAAGATAGCGTTGTCAGCACATAATCCGTAGCTATCAAAAAATATGGCGTTCTTATCATCACAGAGGACGATTAATATCCAATGGCGGCCTGGTTGGAGTGCGGGGTCTGTATTTACGATGAATCCGACAGGCCTTTGATTTACCCGTTGTGGTGGAAGCAAATCACACGGAAACACACTGCCAAACACTCGCTCTGTATAGCTATCCCCCTTCAGTATGGTCGTGAGTTGTAGACTATCCATCATTAATTAAAATCGTACAAGATCTCTCTTCTATTATTAATTTCCAGTATGGCCGGGTTGATTGCAAAAACAAGCATGTTTATCGTATGCGGTGTCGGTAGAGCAAACCGGACTTCAGCACGCAGGTTACCTGTTTTAATGAGGGAGAAATGACCACCGGGTTCCTGATCAGCTGATAAATCAAACGCAAACAGAGTGAATCCGGACATAAACTCTTCACGATCCACGGCCATGGCACAATCAGCTTTCTGCTTGCCGGATATATGGGCGAGAGCCATATACTCTCTGACGGCTAAATAGTCATTAAAGTTAGGGTTATAAGGCCTCGCAGGGATCTGCTGCCCTACAGGTAGAGGGCTGTGTGGTTGACATTGTAGTGATGGAAGAACAGTGGATTTCTGGCGTAAGACCCGCTAAATGCTTCATTATCTACAAAACCCAATGTAACAGTTTTCGGTATCTGGCCTAGGAAGAGATTCTCGTGGTTCGTGATCCGTGTTCCAGCGGTTATACTGTACACTTTCATGCATGTCCGGTCAATAGCGTACTTGGCTGTCGCTGCCAAGAGGGCCTGACTGTGGCCTATTCGGACCGCCGGGAACACTTGTACTCTCTTTACAAAGAGAGCGGCTTGCATGATTTGCACTTTCAGCGGATCGGCTTCAGCCGACATGAGGCAGAAAGCGTCCTTATTTCTCGTTAGCTTAACCTTAAGATCGAGTCCGTTCAATATTAGCTTTGGTTGATTAAATATATCACCAAAAATTGGACCAATGAGGTCCAGTGGTTTGGAGCGGTGGGTTGCAGCGGCTCTTTTAATAAATCCAGCATTTGGGCCATCCAAGCTTCGGTCATTATGGTGACCAGCTGTGTCTTTATAGAACAATCCGGCAGTAAATTGCGAGGACAGTGTCTGTGAACTGTAATTTAAAAGAGTCTCTATGTACGCTCTATTGCTGTAGAGATTGTCCAATTGTGAGATAACTCGGTCCCCCAGAGTAATATCGACCTGATTAAAAAGAGTAGCTAGAGGATAGTTTATGAGTGCTACACGTGCGTCATCGGCGATATTCGAATTATCCTGCTTGACGATGCGACAATTTATGTACAGCAGGGGGTTATTCAGGTCGTAATAATAATCCCCGCTACCCGATATGAAAAATTCCAGCGGGGCATTGTCCGTCAGAGCGGCAACCGGTTGAACTTCTACAAATAGCGATTTCTCTATACTCGTCTGTGTCGGTGGTATGTCAAAAATATCCACTTCAGATTTTGCGCACTCTACAGAAGCATCGTGCAGGAAAGCCATGCTGATCAGAAGATGTCCTCAGCAGTACGTCTCACTCGTTTCTGACGGGGTCGGCGCTTGGTTGATTTTTTATTCATGAGGATCGGGGGTAAAGCGGGGCATGAGCGACGTTTTCTTTTATGTGATTTTTTAGCGACTTAAACTAGACCCGCGCCAGCTTGCTCGGGCTGTGTATTTATCCGATTCATAAGCGCTGACGAGACAGTTGTGACGGCGTCTTTAGCAATGTTTTTGACAGCCGTCTTCACGTGTGGTTTTACCAATTCTAAGCCTCTTCTGAAAAGCGGTACCGCGCGCCGAAATAAGCCTTTAAATATCCCCGCCAGACCCGATCCGTACATGTACTCGCTCCCGCTGAACCCCTCTAATCCGTGCCCCGACTGTGCAATATAGTAGCGGGCATAAACAGCGGGGTCCCCGTACGGCCTCTGAGCCACCATTTTCTAGCGTGCTAATCGCGCCTCTTCCGGAAATGTAGTCTCACAATACACTTACCGTACTTGAATTTAACGGGAGTGCCTTGGTCCGATAAGATGGAGATTGTTACAGAATCAAAATGATGCTTGCATAAGGGAACGTAATCGGGCCGTGTGTATTGAAGCGTGGTAATTTCACCGCTCTTGCCGCTTATTTGCGCCGTTCTCAGAAGTTGGACGTAGCTGCAGCCCACAAGCTGATGCTGGATGATGTCGCTGTAAATAAATAATGTATAAAAACCAGCTTTTATATCGGCATAAATCTTCTTCCGCTCAGTCTGGTTATTATCATACGCTTCGATGTATGGCTGGAGGCCTAAAATATGCGCCAATTTCTGACCTGGGGCAAACTGTATCGTGGGGGAATCCGGTAGGGTAACACTCCTCCTCACTTTGTCATAGCGCAGCTTAAATCCGTCGCCGGCAATCTTCAAAATATCAATTCTCTCATTAATAGCACGTATGAGGTCGGCGATTGTGGAATAAAAACTCGGCTTTACATAATATTCCTTCAACACATCCCCCCGCTTGCCTATATAGAAATTCCCTTCACCCCGCTCAAACGTGTACCATGTATGGGGGTATTGAATCTCAGTTAGAGCAACTGTCCTGAAAGCTGAACGGGCTTAGATAATTTTGTGGTATACTCGGCGATTGTGTTTTCCGGATATATATCACCAGAAGCGTTGGAGGGAAGGGTGATAAAGAAGGATTCGGATTCCATGGTTATATGTCCGTCAGCGCCGACGCGGGTACCCACGAATTAAATTTATCAGGATAACCTTTCCATTTAATATAGCAATGAATCGCCCCCCTGACACGTTTTTTTCTCAAAATCGTCTCAACGCGGTAGACGTGGTTTTCATCGAAATGTATTTTTTGCAGTTCCTCCTTATAAAATGATCCCT